>JAQBSW010013313.1:0-14280 GCA_029291075.1 Eudiplozoon nipponicum | reverse complement strand
TTCATTCTGTAGCAAAAGCTGATTTATTTTAATTAATGGTAAATGCAAATGTGCCGACCAGTACAACACGATTAGTCAAGCTGCACGAATTTTGAAATTTTAAGCGTTTCAATTATTAAAAAATATTTTAAGTTGAATTTAACAATAATTAATTTCGTTTTCACATTTTGGAAGTTATAAAATCATATATTATGTAGTAAATGTAAAATTTTAGTCATAAATATTTTATTCGGCACAAGATCTTTATATTTTCGATTCAGTTTACTGCTTCAATTCGAGAATTAAGCAATTTAACATATTTGTAGACTCTTTGTAAGGTCTGATCTCAACGATATTTAATCACCTCGGTGACTATTGTTATATTCTGTTACAATAAATGGAGATTGATCTTTGGTTTTATTAAAAAAATTGTGAATATATTTTCCAGATTCGAAAGGAATTGATCATCGGGATATAAGTAATGCGTATAGGAGCAATGAATCCGAAATATTACAAGAGTAAATTCATCATCAATTAATGTGATTTAGATCAAATATTTAAAATATTTTTTAAGTGATCTCTTATTTTAATTAACATTTATCAATGTTCAAACGCAAATTTTGTATTGCATGTAATGATTATGCAAACGTTTGGCAGATGCAGAAATCACAAATGCAAAAATGTAAATTATCGTCCATATTTCCTAAAATTCAATTTAGTTGATAAAAAAGTATATATTGAATATTTAGTTACCGCTACTTAATAATGCAAAATGTAGATTCTGCTATTCGAAATTACCTTATATTTCGATTTTAATATAGTCAAAATGGAAGTGATATCTGTGCACCATGAATCTAATAATGGGAAATATTTGCACATAATCTATTTGTTTATTTCTAAGACAAACTGAGATTCGCCGACTTGGTAATAAGCCAGTCCCAACGACATAACATAGCTGCTCCTGCAAGTGTATAAATAAGGTCGCTTATTTCATTTGATTGCGGGTGTTTTATTATTCGCATTCACGTTTTGCAAGCTGATAATTACGAAAGAAAACAACTTTTCTATTGGGAACCAATATAGATAAAATATAGTTTTAATATAATGCATTTAAAATATGGGAAATTAAAACCCACGTAAAAGGTAATTATTTAAATTCCACTTCACTAATTCAATTTCTATTCATGAACAAAATTATCGATACTTCTAAATATGTAACCATTTACTATTATATGATGGTAAACTGAGCTTTCTTTGTATTATAATACGCATATCTGGAAAATAGTGTAAAGTTTTTATCAAGCCGAAAACTGTTCTAACATATTCGAAGAGGAATATTTTATCTTTGCAATTACAAAAGTAATAATTGAAGAGTTATTTATATTTTGTAAAATAATTACCCTTATGGCTGTCAATATTTTATTTATGTAGCACAATTTTTCCACGAAATGTAACTTCTTTTTATTTAAGAAATATATTCTTTATATAAAAAATACGAAATAGTACATCTCCTGCTTTTATGTGCATAGCTCTTATTCGAATAAAGTAAACTGTTATATTGTAGGGGTACTTTTTGCTGTTGCTATCTCGTTCCTGATTTTGTACCCCTACTACTTATCAATGGTTGCTATTATTACTACCCGAGCATTCAATCAGTCTGTTCCTTTTCAGATGGTTAATATTAGAAGGCAAAAACATCTGGTCATACGTATATTCTACACAATATTGCAATTAGAAATATAATTCACAGATAGTCCAATTTGACCATGTGTTGGTCGGCAATAAAAAAACAGATTTTAACATAAAATTATATCCTAAACAACATTCACAATTAAACTAGATTGTCCGTCTTCTAGACGGCAAAAATAAAAGTGATTTATGTCTATAAAGTGAAATGTTTATAACAAATGTCTGGATCGGAATGAATATAGTCAAAAGATTGAAAATATATGACAATATGAACATAGTAAAATGATTTATGTTTATAAAGAAAATGTTTTACATACAATTGGTTATTCTTACACAAATGTCTGGATTGTAATGAGTAGTCAAACGATTAAAGATACATGATAATATGAGCCTAGTAAAATTATTTATGTTCATAAAGTAAAATGTTTTGTGTAAACCGTTTAAAGATTTAAATGACAAACAACTCACAAATGTTTTTTATAGTAAACAATCAATCATTTTCATAGTAACGAATAATCCGATAAATTCACTAACACAATAGTCCACCGCGTGATCCTCTCGGATCGCGCGCGGTTCTCTCTATTTATAAAAACACTATTAATTACAAATAAAATTGCAGTTCAAGAAATATCGATTAAAACTGCTTGAGACTAGAAAGGATTGTTCCTAAAATCACAGCTAAGAGAAATATTGTTTAAGGACAGAGTTAGAATATTTGACCTTAAAGAGCACAGCGTTTGTAAAAATTGACCTTCGTTGGGTTGTAACACGGAGCCGCGTGTTACATACACCCCCCCGACAGTGAAAATTAGTACACAATGAAGGGGGCTAACCTTACAGTAAATGTTATTGCTCTTTCATGCCGTATAACGACTGATTTTGGTTCTGTCAACACTGATACTGGCTCCTCTATTTCTCGCGTTCTTGGACGGATGGTTAGTTCGAAGTGTTCGAGAAAGTCACGTCCAATGATGTTTCATGTCGTGTTGTCGATGATGAACGGATATTTGAAACATCATTTTGAGTTGGAGAACGAGATTGTGTGTACTCGTACCCCAAACGTCGCTAGGTTGGAGCCATTCGCGCAGGTCAGACTGTTGGTGTCGACTGGGTGGGTTGGTTCGAGATAATTTTGGCGTAGTGACCTTACATCTGATCCAGTGTCTATGAAAATTCATTCGCCAGAGATTGCGTCACGGATGAGAAAGTATGTTGATAGTGGCAACCGGCGATGAGATTGATTGCTGGCATTTGGGCGTTTGAAGCATGACTTAATTGGAGCCGTCGCTGTAAAGACAATAGTTTGATTGCGCTCTACCGCGAAGGCAACGTGCTTCGAGCCATCAGACGTGGAGCGGCCAACAATTTGGGGTGCTCAGCCTCTGCTGCCGCCGAGGAGGCTGACCCCATCCGTCTTCAAAACCCTTCATGGGCGGAATCACCTGAGTTGTTGAGGGTGACCACGCCCATTTGAACGTCGTGTCTGTGCGCGGGTATGTGCAGCCGTTTCCGAGGCAATAACGTGTTTAGTGGCCTTCATTGAAAGTGCTTGAATTTCTCAAAATCTAGCTGTTTATTAATTCCTTACTGGCTGTGAGTTCGACGAACCGGGGCACCATAATGTAGGGGTACTTTTCGCTGTTGCTATCTCGTTCCTGATTTTGTACCCCTACTACATATCAATGGTGGCCATTATTACTACCCGTGCTCCTAATCAGTCTCTGATCTTTTTCGGATGGTTGATGTGAGAAGGCAAAAACATCGGGTCATACGTATATTCTACACAATATTGCAATTAGAAATATAATTCACAGATAGTCCAATTTGACCATGTGTTGGTCGGCAATAAAAAAACAGATTTTAACATAAAATTATATCCTAAACAACATTCACAATTAAACTAGATTGTCCGTCTTCTAGACGGCAAAAATAAAAGTGATTTATGTCTATAAAGTGAAATGTTTATAACAAATGTCTGGATCGGAATGAATATAGTCAGAAGATTGAAAATATATGACAATATGAACATAGTAAAATGATTTATATTTATAAAGAAAATGTTTTACATACAATTGGTTATTCTTACACAAATGTCTGGATTGTAATGAGTAGTCAAACGATTAAAGATACATGATAATATGAGCCTAGTAAAATTATTTATGTTCATAAAGTAAAATGTTTTGTGTAAACCGTTTAAAGATTAAAATGACAAACAACTCACAAATGTTTTTTTATAGTAAACAATCAATCATTTTCATAGTAACGAATAATCCGATAAATTCACTAATACAATAGTCCACCGCGTGATCCTCTCGGATCGCGCGCGGTTCTGTCTATTTATAAAAACACTATTAATTACAAATAAAATTGCAGTTCAAGAAATATCGATTAAAACTGCTTGAAACTAAAAGAGATTGTTCCTAAAATCACAGCTAAGAGAAATATTGTTTAAGGACAGAGTTAGAATATTTGACCTTAAAGAGCACAGCGTTTGTAAAAATTGACCTTCGTTGGGTTGTAACACGGAGCCGCGTGTTACAATATACTAACTAATGTAACTTGGATAGTCTATTTTATCCTTAGGTAGAGCTTATATGGCATCCATTCGGAACCAAAGTTCCAACTAACCATCCCAAATCTGTCCTTACTGAACAGACACCACACTACATGTTGAAGTGGTATAGAAATGAACATTCATATATTTAAACGAACATTGGTTGCGCGAGCGGTGATAACTATTATTATAAACTATTTGCGGTATTGAAACTGACATATGTAATAAATTAATAGGTCTGGTGCAATTTGATTATAATAATTGTTATCACCGCCCGCGCAACCAATGTTCGTTTAATTATATAAATGTTTATTTCAATACCACATCTACATGTAGTGTTGTGTGTGTTCAGTAATGAAAGATTTGGGATGGTTAGTTAGAAATTTGGGCCTAAATGATTGCCGTATGAGCTACACCTAAAAGAAAAGGATTAAATGAGTTACATTAGTTAGTATATGACTGAAAATTGTGTTTAGTGTGTGGCAGTTTGGCTCAGTGTTTAGAGCATCAGATTCCGAGGCAGACGTGGCCAGTACATGATGAGTTCCGAAAAAGGACGAAACCGGTCTTCAGGATGAATTGTCTTTTCTACACTATACAGTTCTTAGTTTATACTGACATATTTAAGTAATTAATGCGTGAAGTGCTTATATCAAGACTGCAACATTGATTATAATAACTGTTAGCACTGCCCGCGCAACCAATGTTCGTTTAATTAAATATGGATATTATTTAAATCAAGTTTTCGAGCTTAAAGTAAACACCAATCCTGATGTGATTAAATAATCTTCAAAAGAACAGCAAAACAATCATCAGTCACACAACTGAAGCATTTCGACCTTCCATTATCATAATCAGAGTATGATGGCAAATTGACTAGCGAGAGTCAAACAGCAATATATATATATTTATTTTTTAATATATATATATATATTTATATATAGATATATATATATTTATATATATATATATATATGGGAAGCAAAATTTGATATGCAAATTTAGGCCTCTGAAAGTCTTGCATACATTGCATTTGACTGGAAATGTCTACAGCACTATGCAGTTACCTACATTAACTTATCCAACTCTCATATATATATATATATATATATATATATATGTTGGTAATACAGTTAAACAATAACTGATTGTTGTAAAAATTTTTAAATCAAGATTGTGAGCTTGAATCAAACACCAAGCCCGTTGTATTTAACCAGTCGTCAAGCAACATAGCATAACTACAATCAGTAAGACGCAATGAGGTGTCTCGTCCTTTCATGATTACCATCAGAGTACAACGGAATACTAACGAGCAAGGATTAAACCGCAATGCGTTACTATAGAAAAAGAAATTATTTCATATTTCTTATATAATTGGTGGATAAAACCATTTAATATTTTTGCATTTGACTGATATGTTATATTAATTTTGAATCGCATGATTTTTAGAGTGAAAGAAATTGAATTCTGGCTGATATGAATATTTATATATGTTTAAAAGTATTTTATATGCCAACGTGTAGATAGATAGTTATTTACATATTTATATAGGATGTTGCTATAAATATATACGTATTTATCTTATATATTAAATTCATTGCGAAATGTGTAAATTGATAGTTGGAGAAACAAACATGATCGCTTATAATTTATATATATGCATATAGATATAGTAGGAGGTTTCGTAGTTAAAGTAAGAGGTTCTGCGGGCAAGTTATCTATTAAGTGAGGTTATGCCCTCCTTCCTAATACCTAGTAGCTATTATTACGATCAGCGTTCATGATTAATTCCCGGTCCTTTCCCGAAGGGTGATGCGAGAAAGCTCAGACAAATATCAATGTTTTATTGAACATAATGTTGCAAAGCAAAGATAAAAATAAGATATAAGTAGACAAAATAAGCACAAAATATAAATCCAAGTTTTGCGTTGTCACAGTAATCCACTGTATGCTAGGTCTTGAATGTTAGATCACATAAATCCAATGAACTGCAGGTTTTCGGATAAATGATTGAGAAATACACAAAATATTAAACCATAAATTCTTTATTGAACTGTTAGTGGTTATTTAAGAAAGGTTAGATCACACAAAATATATAAATCCTGGCTTTAAGCGTAAAGTCACATAAATCCACCGCATGTAACCGGAGTATTGCGCGCAGGTCTACATATTTATTGAACAAAAACCTATGAACAACAATTAAATTTGCAGTTCAAGAAATCTCAATTAAAACTGCTTGAAACTAACAGAGATTGTTTCTAAAATCACAGTTACGAGAAATATTGTGTAAAATCAGAATTCGCCAATGTGACCTTAAAGAGAACTATATTTGTCAAATTGAACTGCTTTAGGTTGTGATCCCGAGTCGCGTGTTACACACACCCCCGACAATGAAAATAAGTACATAATGAAGCGGGCTAACCTTACAGGAGGTGTTATGGCTCTGCGTAATGAGTTAGCACTGATGTTTGTTCTATCGATACTGACAGTAGTCCTCCTTATCTCGCGGCGGCGTGACGGCGTTAGTTGACTTTATTGCTAGTGAGATGTCGGACGTCAGCCCATGGTCAACAAAACTGTCTGGAAGTGGAAGTATTGTCTCTTTGCCGCCTGATAGGTCAACATCGTGGAACAGCAATTCATTTGGTTCAACTTCGGCAGGGGATAATCTGTGTTTGGAAACAGCTTCAGCTTTACCATTAATCTCCAAAATTATGTAATTCTGACGTGGATCTAACACACGATAAGGACCGTGCTTTAGTTTGGCTAGAATCCTGTTATCCAGGTTGTTGTTGACGAAAAACCATTTGTAGCTATCAAAATCTTTGCGTTTATAGATTGGACCATGTTGCTGACGTGTAGGACAGATCGGCCGATTCTGAGCGTTATATTGTAGAAAACTGCGAAGTGGAAACAGAAATGTCGGATCGTTCATCGTTATTGCAGTTTCAGAGCGTGATCGGACTAGTTCGCCAGGCAGCCGTAGACATTCGCCAAAAACCATTTCGGCGGAATTACATTTGATCGGCTCACGAGATCTTGTACTCATTGATAGGAGTACTTTCGGGAAAGCCGCAAGCCAATTTGCTTCTGGGCTAGCCTCTCGGATTGCGAGCCGCGGTCACAGAGTGTTTGACACCATAGTATTTCAGTAGGGCTGCGAACTCTTCGCCGAGAAACTGTGCGCCACGATCGGTTGTCACTTCAGCTGGAGCACCAAACCGAGCGAACCAATTGAGCTCTAAAGCATAACTGACAGTGTCTTGCTTCATGTCTGGCAGTGGTATGGCCTCATACCATCGAGTGGTGCGATCCCGTATTGACAGTAGATATCGCATATTGTTCACGGCAGGTAAGGTTACCAGATCAACGTGTATGTGCGTGAACCGGACTTTAGGCACTTAAATAACTTGTGGCGCCGTTTTGGTGTGTCTCGTCACCTTGCATTTCTGACATTCTAGACATTGTTTTGACCACTTCTTGACATCTCGCCGCATGCCAGGCCAAAATTACGTTCTGGATAGAATTTTCACTGATGCTTCGCCAAATGGGTGGCTCATTGAATGATAGATTTCGAAGACAATGTGACGGAGTTTTTAGGTAGAAACGGCCGAGGGCCCACGCCAGTTATTTCACACTGCAGCAGAGTTCCATCATAATCAAGTGTTTTCAGGCGATTGACATCAAACGTACAAAGTGATGAGTCAACTTGTTGTGCTGCTTGCAATTCCTGAGTACTTATAGGTGAAGGACAAAGGATAGAGGCACAGAGTTCTACAAAACAGCTCAGGGAATCTGCAACTACGTTTTCTGACCCTTTGACGTGAGTGACTTCATATTCATACTCGAGTATTCGTGTAAGTTGCGAGTTGACATGTCATGAATATAAATACTCTTTATTTCCTCTGACCATCGAGAGTAGAGGAAGGTGGCCGGTGTAGATCTTGAACTTTCGTCCATCCATATAGGTGTGGAAGTGTAGGATCAAACGGTAGATTGTGAGTAATTCTTTCCCTAATGTATTATATCGCGTCTCGCGAGGTTGTAGTTTTTGCGACTAGAACGCGAGAGGTCGGTGTAAGCCATTGATGGACTATTGAATTACTGCGCCTGTGGCTACGTTGGATGCGTCAATGATCAGTTCAAAAGGTTGAGACCAATCAGGAGAATGTAGCATGATCGCTTTTCATAAGGCCCTTTTGGCATCCTCGTAAGCCTGCATGTCATCATCGTTGAGGTTAATCAGTTGTGATTTCTTGACAATACGGCTTTCTGGCACGAGATATTTGTGAAGAGGTGCCGGAATCTTGGCAAGGCAAGGTACGCATCGTGAGTAGTAGTTCATCTTGCCCAAGAATCGTCGTAACGCTCGAACGATGGTTTGAGGCTGTAGATCTTGAATGGCACGAACCTTAGAATGTAGAGGTGTCATGCCTTTCTGGAAAATTTGATGACCGAAGAATTCAATTGATGGTTGCACAAAGACACATTTGTTTTCATGAAGCTGGAGGCCATAGTCTGCTAGATGTGCGAGTAGAATATCATTATGCTGCATATGCTCGGACATTGAGTTGGAGAATACCAGAATGTCGTCTAAGTAGGGAATTACAAATGGGAGACCATCTAGTATTTCGACCATGACATGTTGAAATTTTTGAGATGCGTTCTTAAGACCGAAAGGCATATAATGAAATTCGTAAGTGCCACCTCCTGTGAATCTGAGTGCAATATAGGATACGGAGTCCTTGTCCATCGGTACTTGATAGTAGGCTTTCACTAGCTCGAGTTTTGAGTTCACAGCATGACCAATAGCAGATCTGAGTAGGTCAGCTGGATTTGGCAGGATGTATGAATCAGACTGTGTGCAAGAATTGAGAATACGATAATCCTCGCACACTCTGAATGTTCTTGGTTCAATCTTTGGTATCACTACCAAAGGCGACGCAAATGGTGAGATGGGTCGTGTACAGATGCCTTGTTGACGTAGCATGGCGAATTCTTGCTTGGCGTCTTTATGTTTGTGTGGTGCCAATGGACGTGCTCTGGGAGGAGGAGGAATTGGCTTCGATAAGATGATACAATGGTTGTGATGGCACGCTTCCTCTTGAGATCGGAAATAAAGGAGATTGGTTTGTAAATCTTTTCATGTCGCTTTAGAACATCGTTTAATTGTGGTACATGAAGAACTGGAGGAATTAGCTGCATAGATGAAACAGCTTTGGCGCGAGTCGTGTGTTTTAGCGCTGATGATAGCAACTGATTGTCGGCAGTGTGTATCTCTTTTGTTTTTGGACTTTAGTAAGGTCGAAGTTTTCGAGGAAGTCACGTCCAGTGATGTTTCATATCGTGTTGGCAATGATGAAAGGATAATTAAAATATTTTTTTGAGTTGGAGAACGAGATTGTGTGTACTCGTACCCAAAACGTCGCTATGTTGGAGCCATTGGCGCAGGTAAGAATGCTGGTGTTGACTGGGTGGGTGGGTTCAAAATAATTGTGGCGTAGTAAGATTACATCTGATTCAGTGTCTATGAGAAATAATTCGCCAGAGTTTGCGTCAAGGGTGGGCCAACAATCTTGAGGTGATCAGCCTCTAATGCCGCAGAGGAGGCTGACTCTAGCAGTTTTCCGAACCCTCCATGGGCGGATCATCCTGAGTTGTCGAAAGTGACCGCGCCAATTTGGACGTCGTGTCTGTGAGCGGCAATGTGCAGCCATTTCTGAGACAATAGCACGTGGAGTGGCCATAGATGTGGAGATTCGGACACCACTCCGCCGTTAGCTGTGGAACTGTGGCCCGGCCTCCGGACGTCGACCTCCTGGTGCTGTTTTGGGACGGTATTCGCGCTGGTGATGCCTGCTCCCGTCGCATCTAAAGTGGACGGCATCGACTGAGGCCGAATCTGGCCTGACGGTGAGACTCTCGAGCAGGCTGATGAGGCGCTCATTGGTGACATTAGTTCGAGCTTATGATGACGTGGATTAAGGCTCGGACAGTCGTGAAGTGATGCAACCTGGCTCTGATGCAGTTGAGTTGCGGTGGTGTTTCTTCCTCCACTTGTCTAGACGTGCCAGCAGTACGTCTTCTTGCATTTCAATGGATTCGCGCAGAAACGTGGCCATATCTTGGGGTGCCGGAGGAAGCTTCTGAATGAATAGGCGCATTAAGATTTCCTTGGGTAGGTTGAATTCAGAGACTTTCTGCTCCATCTCTTTAAATAACTCGAAAACCTTGCGGCTAACTACGGACATCTAGCTCATCATTTCTTTAAGCCTGTCTTCCCGATTTGGTGTCAGGCGCTGTTTGATGGCGCGTTGCAGGTTCTGCCATGGTTGCGAACATGCTCTCTCAGTGTATTGATGCAGGTTATCTTTTAGTCCGTTTCTGAAAGACATTGGAATTATCTCCCAAGCCCTCAAAAATATTGAGCCCTCGTCTTTTATATTGGACACCTTGGCCAATAAAGAAACATAGTTGAACCATTCGTCTAGGTAGTTTGCATCGAATTGGTGTATCTTGTACAAGGTCAATGTGGTGGTGCGGCTTGTTGTACATAATGTTGCAAAGCAAAGATAAAAATCGTATAAAAGTAGTCACAATAAGCACAAAATATAAATTCAAGTTTGGCGTAGTCACAGTAATCCACTGTATGCTAGGTTTTGAGTATTAAATCAGATAAATACAATGAACTGTAGGGTTTTGGATAAATGATTAAGAAATACACAAAATATAACGCCAGAGAGTCTTAATTGAACTGTTAGTGGTTATGTAGGAAAGGTTAGATCACAAAAAATATACAAATCGTGGCTTTGAGCGTTAAGTCACATAAATCCAATGCATGCTACCGGCGTACCGCGTGCGGGTGTGTATATATATTAAACAAAACCCTATTAATTACAATTAAATTTGCAGGTCAATAAATCTCAATTAAAACTGCTTGAAACTACCAGAGATTGTTGGTAAAATCATAGTAATGAGAAATATTTGTAAAAACAGAATTAGCCTATGTGAACTTAAAGAAAACTATATTTGTCAAAATTCAACTTCATTAGGTTGTAACGCGGAGCCGCGTTCTACAATATATATATATATATATCGATTGTACATGTGTATATCGGTGGAATTTAAATGTTTTATAAGTTATGTGCATAGATATGTAATTATCTACCTTTAAAATATTTATGTAATGTACTAGAAAGAATCTACAATCCTACTGATCTTTTTAATTTTGATTAATGTAATACTTTCTTGTGGATTAATTAAAGACAAGGACAACATACCTTCTTGAGATTTTTATTTCTACATTCTGTCTTATTAAATTGACATGTTATACAGTATATCATCATGTTAGTCAGCACTAAATATAATAAATTTCTAGTCATGGTTCTCATTTTTGCATAATGTAACACTCGAATTATACCTTCATTTTTCATATTATCAGGTCTGTGAATTTTGATGATGAATGTGTTACTATTTATATGATCAATTATTGTACATATGCAATTAATTACCAATCAGCCAAAACAAGAAATAGAAAACCGAGTCATACTTGTTGCCACCCACATATTCAAATAAAAACCCAGAATTATTTCCAATTTTGATTTGTCTTTGATCGGGTTGACTCATTTTTACTTCAACTGGAAATGCGGTTCTATCACATCTTTGTTTACTGGCGACGTTTCGGTGCCTACTTTCCAGCACCATCATCAGGCAACACAACACTGATCACAATAGCAGATTTAAGCAAATGTGGTAACCTCGTTCCAAAACCATTCTATTTATATATATTTGACTCAACACTATTTTAATCATAGAATTTGTCTCAGTAACTAAACTCAATATATAACTTTTTATAATTAGCAGACCAATCATTACCTCACCTATACCTCATCTCATCTCGTATGCAGAATATTTTAGGGGAGAGAGACAGTATCGAACCATTTGTTATTTGTTATAACTGTATTGCTACTATGTCACGGTAATCAAAATTTAAAAATGCTAAAACTAAAACCTTGACTATCATATACTGTATTTTATTTAAAGCCGGGAACTCTAATGTATACAATGGTGTGTGAGGTATTGCGCACATAGCAACAAATTAGTTCAAATATGGAGCAGCAAGTAACGTAGATGGATGGAGAGTGAATGTTATATCGACGCTTAGGTGAACGATTAAAGAGAGAAAGATAGAGATAGTCTGGACAACTAACGTTTTTCAAAAAACTAATCGTAAGCACAATGCGAAGTTAATCAACTATTGGAAATAATTGCATAAGAATATTTGCTCATATGACTAAAATAATTCATTATATCTATATACATATATATCTAAATATAATATCGTAAAACCTTTATATATATATATATATATATATATATATATATATATATATATAGAGAGAGAGAGAGAGAGAGAGAGAAAGGACCATTGATAATTATTAAATATGAATAATTTCTATTCTTATTATATATTTATTTATTACGTTAGTCACACCTTATATCAATATATAAAATACATGTCAATATGTATAAAAACATATATATGAATATAAGGAACAGTATGAGACCAACATCCCTAATCCTATATATATATAAGCAACAGTGTGGGTCCAATATCTATAATCCTATCTATATATATGCATATATATATATATATATATATATATATATATATATATATATATATATATATATACGTTTGCATATTTCAAATAAATTATTATTTTACTCTTTTCTTACTGTTTTTTATTTACCAATTAATCAAATTGTATATTTATTTATTCACACCTTATATAAATATATAAAATACATATAAGTATGTATAAAAACATATATATATAAATATAAGCAACAGTGTGAGTCATATATATATATATATATATATATTATGTGTATAGAATAAACCTATCAATCTACCCATAGGCCTATCTATATATCCGTCTATCTATCACATTTTGGTTTCCTCTTAAAAGGATACATGGTAGCTATTAACCATGAATATCTTCTCTATGACTAACGTATTATACATTTAATAAGATATTCCTACCTTACATAAATATATAAAATATAAGCAACAATATAAGTCAAATGTGTCTTATCTAATGTTCTATCTACTAACACTTGCTAAATCGGTATACCGTCTTTTGGAACATTTTTATTGAGAAAAATAAGTATATAGGAAATTGATATTGGTACAGATCATTCGCAACCAGTTTTCTATAAGCGAGGTTTTTACTTAGGTTCCCACTTAATTCATGTTCCGCAGCCTCACGTTTTCTGACCATAGAAAATGCTTCATTAAATATTGGGCCCAATGATTTTTCTACCGATGTTACATTCATTACACCTTTTCCTGATTTTATTTCAATTGACTCTCTAATTAGTCTAGTTAATCTGTTGCGGTTGCATAACGCGATGCGTTTACATCCTTCACAGTCTATTTCATGACCCGTTTCCTTCGAATGCCTAGCTAGGTCTGATCTTTGAATGTGTCCATATTTGCAGGCTGTCTTATGTTCACCTCTACGAACCTTTATAGGTCGCATGGTTTCGCCTATATACCTGAGATTACATTCTTTGCAAGGTATCGCATATACTCCTGATGTCTCGAGGGGTTCTACTCTTTCTTTTTGGTTAGGTAGTTTATTGCCTATAGTAAGCGATTGTCTTAAAACTGTTTTAATATTGTATTTAGCTGCTATTATTCTAATTTTCCTGCTCAATTTAGAATCAGGTAATACCATAATTTTGTGTTTATCCGGTTCCGTTTCCTTCTTTACTTTGTTTATTATATTATTGTTAAATATCTGTAACATCTCATCTATTAATCTATCTATTATACTTGACGGATAGCTATTTAGTTTGAATATTTCTTTTAATCTCCCCATTTCCTTATCTCTATTTTCTATATCCACTATTCTAAGACTTCTTAATATCATGGATTTAAGGATGCCTATTTTCATTCCATATGGGTGATTTGATAAGAAATTAAGAAGTAGTCCTGAATAAGTCTCTTTTCTAAAAATATCTCTTTCCAATCTGGAACCATTCCGTTTTAT
>JAQBSW010013312.1:0-14282 GCA_029291075.1 Eudiplozoon nipponicum | reverse complement strand
ATTGGCTAATCAAAGCTAAATTACTATTTGGCTATATTATAAAAACGAAATGATATTCATAACTCTGCACATTTGGCTATTTTAGAAGCTATTTAATTAATATTCTAACTTCGCAAAGTGTTTTATTTATCAATTAGTTATTTAATAAAAATAGTATTATCCTTTTATTTGACACTTATTAATTATGATGATAATTTCGTCGTTTAGCTGCTTGTCTACGCTCTGCCTGTCTATTCTCCAAATGTACATATTGACCTGCTTACTGATTTATTTCTCATACAAGTGTAGGGTTTGTACATTTCAGAGTTATTTTATGGTTAATTTCTCTAAATCACAGTCGTACCGTTTGAACGCTCGCATCCTGAATGCTAGAAATGAAGCAGGTGTGGCGACGTCGCATGCTGAATTGCCAGTGGAAACAGTAAGACCTCGCATGCTAACAGTTGACGAGGGCACGAGTGAGGTAGAATCTGGTAGAAATACAACTGATGACCCTGCCCGAACCACTTGTGAATTAGGCAGATCATCTCAGGTAAACATATTTAACTTTTATAATTTAGGTCGATATATTCATCATCCATTTTTTTTTAAATTGCTAAAAATAAAATGAAGACCGAGTAATTTCGTCCTTTACTATCCTAAATCCAATTTAATAGTGCAGAATTTTACTTACATACTTACTATTCCACTGCCTTTACTCATTTACTGCAGCTGTCATTCAGAAGAAGTTTAGACGGCTCCATTGACGTTTCAGATCGCCTCTCTTCAGGATACTCGGCGTGCGATAAATTTTGGAAAATGAACGAGACATATTTTAATTCCACATCGAATCCGGAGCACACTCTGACATCTAAAATATTGTAAAACCTAATTTAAGGAACTGTTATCACCGTCCGCGCAATCAATCGTTTTAAATAATAATATTTAATTATAGAGCGTCAAGCTTTGAGTTGAACACAATAGTGGTATTGCCGTATCAGAAAAGAAATCTTGAATAGGAAGCATTTGAACACTAAAGTTTTCTGGCAATATTGTTCGACTATAGCCCCCAGTACCACTCAGTCTTTTAATGGAGGTTTTAGATATGGCTTTTACTTAATTATGTGTGATCTTCATGACGGCAGAAAGTTACATTTTACTCCAGGTTTTCTTCTGAAGCTTATTTAATTATTGGATACTCCCACGAGGCCATATGGGCTTCAGATTCAGTGTTTTCTTTCTCTTAGATAGTGTACCAATCGAAACTGGGGAGCTCTATCTGCTCGGAGCATCTGGTTTCGAGGTATTTGCGAACGGTTTCGCCTATTTTACTGTTAACGAGAGCAGATATGCCACATGTAAACGAGAACATAGACTTTGGTAATCTTTTTTACTATCGTTACACGGAAGTAATTTACTTACCTTTATCACAGAACGCATTCAAAGTCTAAATGTGCCAGGCTTCATTGCTTATTTATCGGCATTCATTACTAAATTTTTGTCATCAGAATAGGTACATTTTAAAATTCATTCTACCTCTTCCTATACGATCTTTTTTAACTTTTACACTCAAGAAGTTAACTGTTTCTATTACGGGATATTTAGACTTATTTTTGCATAAATCTAGTTTAAAGATTTGCCAAGGGGATATATCACTTTTAGGATAAACAAAGTCTGCAGCCTTTCGTGCCTACTGCCTGCAAATAAGTGGGAATCAGTACTATTCTACCATAAACTTTATAAAATAATGTGAGGAAATGGGTAATACAGACTCATAGACTTGTGCGTATTCTGGCGACGCTGTAAAGCGTCATCAAGAATCTAGTTTTCGGGATTAAAGTAAACTCGCTTAATTAAATTAGTAACAATTAAATTCTGTTCTTTTCGTGCTTACTGGCTACTTGTCAGTGTAAGCTGGCTGAAAATTGAAGCCCACAATTACAGCTGATGAAATATCACCATTGCATGCACCAAATAGTTACTTCCTCATGTCGGTAACTGGTTAAACCTGATGGTTTAGAATCAAATGGAAATGCATATATAGCATGTTTTTTAAAAAGAGGAACCTCAGCTCTTAAATTTTTCGTATAATGATCTGATTATGTTATATAAGTGCAGTTATTACCATAGAATATTCATGATTTTCTCTGTATAATTAAATGATCAGGTGTGCCGAAGGTGCTTAGCATTAGTCAACTTGGTTGATCTCATATAAATACCAATACCATAATTTATAACTTCATGTTTTTGATAGTGGAGATTGCAGTTCTTAGTTCATGTAATATATCGTATGTTTTGTTAGTTACGCTATTCATGTGCAATGATGTGCCTCATTTATGTATTTTTCGTTACGCATTATTTGAGTCAGGTTTGGTGACTTGAGATAAACACCAACACCGTAATTTTTTCTACTTTTCGAGCGTTTAATAGATGATACTAATATTACCAAATCGTATAACCGGTTAATTTTTTTTGTTGATTATATTTTTATGTAAAGTATAAAAGTGATATTGACTGCACGAATATAATGATAAATTTCATAATAATGGTATACTAACATACTATTAATCACATAATAATTCACATACAGGCTCTTTGTGAGGCAGCATTTTGCACATGAATATACCTATATATTGGCAAATTTATTAATTTTATATACAGAACCTAGGCCAGTTTTAATTGTGGTTTGGTTATTTGTGGATCCTGAAGAAGACAGTCGGGAGGATCTCTCGAAATATTAACCGTCTGAATTCGGCAAATATTAATACACAAACATTTCCGGACAAACAGTGTAAGGACGGCTTCACAGTCACGAGACCAGTCAGAGCCTATCAAATAATTTAAAAAAGCTGTGCACCTGGAAGTATAATTGTCCCGCAACTTTCAATTGTGGCATCAGTTCGTAAGATGAAAGCAATACGTAAACGCAAATTCCTTTTAAGGAATATATCAAAACGAAATTTTTTATTAAATGTTTATATATATATATATATATATTTGGCAAAATACATTTTATCACATTTAACAGCGATGCTGGTTAGATATTTAATTTTTCAATACATAAAAAATTCAGAGATATATATTTAGAAGACATTATATGTTGTGCAGAAGCGCATTCACTTCGTCATATCAACTGTTTATATGTCTGAAATTTGACAGGCACCAATTTTTTTAAATAGAAAAATACGAGCCACGTAAAATGTGCGCAAATATATTTTAGTCCTGAAAGTAAAAATAAAAGAAACATAATTAAACGCACCTTCGCATTGGACTTGGTAGGATCTATGGTATTGCCAATTCTTGACAGTACGTAGTGAGTTCCCAATAAGCACGAAACCGGTCTACTGGATGAATTGCCTTTTCTACAAAATACAATTCTTAGTTTATACTGAAATATGTAAGTACTTAATAGGTCAGGTGTTTATATCAAGATCGTAATCTTGATTATAGCAATTATTATCAGCACTCGCACAACCTATGTTCGTTTAAGTCTCTGAATGGACAATTTTTGTAAGATGAGTAGGAATTGAATAATTATAGTAACACGCAAATTTCGAATACATAAAACCTTAGAACAGACAAAATAAAAGGAAACTCAGGCAACGACCGTTGAGTTAAACAAAGAATATAAATAATTTGTTATTATGTTAAAATAAAATGTGATTTTGCAGCTTTCCGTATTTTTTGTTAATGTCAGCAGCTGTACGATTACACATCGTTGATAATATAATGGTAAGTTACATTCAACAGCTCTTCATATGCTATTATATGCCTCTATTTATAAAGATACGCTGATACTGTAAGCCAATAAAATCCTTTTTGTGTCATGCTGTATACCAGATAATTCGTTATCGAACCCGATGGCAAAACTATAACCGTTGTTCGTTGTTTTCATACTTTACTATATCTTTAGTTGAATTACAATGCATTCATCATTCTTAAAATCAGTTAGAGAGCCGAAGTGGAACACCACAATCCTGCTTGGTTGTATTTAACCAGTCGTCGAACAAACATAGCAAAGTACCATCGGCCTGTATAAAGGGATGATTTATGAATTTATACTTTAATGTATATATATATATATATATATATATATATATATATATATATATATATATATATATATATATATATATATATATACTTTACTTTACTGTGGCTTTATCTCCTTGAGGATAAGCCGGTCTATTGATATTTCATATATATATATATATATATATGGAGTAAATTAGATATAATGTCAGTAGTATCAGTCTCATAATTGTACTTACTGGAATTGTCGGCTGCACAATTTGTATGCAGTCACGAACATTAACCTTTTGCATGCTATATATATATATATATATATATATATATATATATATATATATATATGTTATCGTAATATAATGAAAAAAATCAATGATTGCGCTTCAAGCTCGCGAATTTCACTTAAAAAATTGTTACCAGCACCCGCACAATCATTGATTGTCTAATTGGTAGTCGTGGCTAGCAATAACGAGTTTTTGAATTATGATGAAATCAGGGTTTCTTATGTGTATTTTCTTTTAAATTTGGATTTATTTTTAAACAAACTTGTTAAAAATAATAACTTAGCTTATAATTGAAGAAAAATTTCCTGATATACTGAAAGTACATTACCAGAAGCATTGCTTAATTTAATACATAATATACAGTGCTTCTGATGGTAAATGAAAATGCTAGCATGTTATTCTCTTGTAGACATGGATTTGTGCTTTCAATAGCTTTTGGTATGTGCATGCTCAAATAGATGAAGAATTTGCTCAGGGAACAGTGACTATTATTCCTGTGGAATAGTGGTAAATGCATCAACTTCTACCTGGTTTCTCACCGGTTTCAGTCTCACTTGCTGTACTAGCTACTAATGACGAATTTCTAAACAAGGACGTATCAGTGGTGTAGTGGATGAATTGTCCACACTTATTGAATTCTTTTGAGTATGTGTCCAATTAATATTGGATTTGTTTGTATGTGTAATTTCTTGACATATATATCCTTAGTAACGAGACATTAAAACTCACTTCATATACGGTGATAAAGTAGCACAGGCCGTCTAGTTTTCGAATGATTTGCTCACTTCAGCACGGAATAAATAATGCATAGCGATGCGCATTTGGTTCGTGCCTAACATTAAATCCTGTTTGGTACTGACGAGTTTCCCTGGGAGGATTAAATCATAAATTAGAAAATTCTCTTGAGGCTGAATAATCTAATATATAGTTTTATTAAATTTTGTTGTTTGTTTCTCTAGCAACGTTGAGCATTTCTCCTTCCGATTCATGAATTTGATCAGCATTAAAGTCGATGAGTGTCAAATTTCTACTATAATAGTCTTTATATATGCATCTACAATTTGTCTTGAAATTTTGCATTCTATTTTCTGTTCCTTCTTTAAACGGACAGTCCGGTAAAATTACTGAATGTACTGACGCAAATGGATCATCAGGCTCCAATACTCAGAGTTCTGAATTGCCGCCATCTTTGTCGGAAGAACGTCCCGAAATAGGATCAGATTTACGATTCTTTGGCGTTAGTATTTGCTCTGACTTGTCACAGTTTGCACCTGGTTACCTTGATGAATGTGTCGTAAAGAGTGCGCTCCGTCGTGTTACCGGGAGTGTTAACTTTTTAGCATTAGATGCCGAAGCCTTCGCTGAAGTCGAGATTCAGGTAAGTGGGGAATTTTTTATGCTGTCTATAGTTTGCAACGAACAAAATGTTAATCCCGTGCTCAGGTTCTTTTTGTCGAATATAACTTTAATCATCTTTGCAACTGGTATGTTTAAGTATTTATGTTTAGGCTAATTGTTTCCTTTAAGATGCGTTGATATAAATAAGTAAATCGTAATTTGTTGTCTATTGGTTGTAAATAACTTTCGCCTTAATGACCTTATGTCACCCGTAACCATAGCGATCTCACGTAGTCATAGAGATTTCCAGCCTGACGACCGGCGGCACTAGGTAGGTATATTGGTAAAAGTAGCATGAATATTGTCAGGTCTAATGGGGCACAGTCATCGTTCTACTTCATGTGATGCCGCGAGTTTGGGTTTACCTCACAGTTACACTTATTTAGAGATCTGTAATAACGGAATATGAACAGGTGTACCAGACGCGAAGAAAAAGTTTAATCTTCTGAATTAGTCTGAACTGTGACGCTCAGGCACATATTGCTCGTCAGTCTTGGTTCGCAGACATTCTAAGCGAAGAGAAAATTAATTAAAAATGTCCCAACTAGTAATGTCATACCTAGTATTCTTTCGTAGTGCAACCATAACCATGAATTACAGGAAAAACAATGATCCTGTACTGCATGGTCCGTTGCGCAGTATAAAAAGATTTAATGAATGGTAGTTTACTTGAACTATTTTCGATAATTGGCCATCCGATATTGGGCTCATCATTATCATCATCATCATGCACGGCAATTCAAAAGTCATCTGTAACAAATGCTTCACTGTCATATAACCATAAGATAAATTTTTTTAAAAACGTATAATTTAAAAAAAGTGATAATAATGAAAAAATATTAATTTAGACACAAATTAGCAAATGAGCGAAATTTATGAGAGAGAGAGAGGATTTAGTTACTCCGAGTATATATATCAAGATAACACACAGAATTGAGACAAATTGAACCTCTACACAAAACCATTATGGCCAAGTCAGCTTCATGGCAAGGTATCATCGGAAATACATCTTCGTTGGGCTCAACGCTATGCCAAACCTCCACCATATTCAGAACATCTACAAGAGCCTTGTTTTTTGATCGAGAAGAGAAAAGAGATCGAAAAGGGGCAGGATCGGAGATGGTGATGTCTTCAGAAACCTGATTTAACTTATCCATCCTGCACGACTCAGGAGATAAGGCGACATTTTTATTCTGCTCGACGGCCGATGCAGTATTGATTCACTATAGTTCGTACTTTAAACAGTTATATATAGCCTATAAAAGAGCATTAGGTCGCCCATTCTTTATGGTGATGATTTGCATTCAGAGATTGCCTTCTCTGATATAGTATGCGACGAAGTCTGATGAGCATTATCTGCCCAGATTCCAGTGATCAGAGTTTCCTTGAGCAGCTGAAACCTAACATTGACGTCTGGCAGGCCTGCTCTCATTCCATCACTACGCATTTAACACTAAGGGTTATTATGTAGTTAAACCGAATTCGAAGCTTTACATGAAAAGTGATGATGTTTGTATCCCATTAGACCCGAGAAAGTTCGTACAACCAGGCGCCTGATCGGAAATTCTATGGTTTAAGCATCACCGCAAGTTTTTGAAGGAGCACCATGTATTCTCGGTGGTTCGTAGCCGTTTGTTAGTTCGAATTTAATTTTAATGCATTCGACCGTTGGGCTGGAACATTTGTTACAATTTAAGGGTTGGAATATCGTGTGGTACTGGATTCGTAACTCTTCACTACTCCAGTAAGAGACCTGCCACACAACGCACCGGAATACTGCAAATTGATTTTTTTGGAATCAAGCTTTCCGGCCTAGAGATCCATATACATTCAACTCTACAATAGGAAGTCCTCAATATTTTTTGAATAATCTAAACCATACATGAGTCCCTGGGTGATTGCAATAACATTTAGTAAAAATCAATTTTTATTAATAATTTATTGCATCATTCACCGGCATCTACCATCGCTGCTGCAAATGCTTGACAAATCTCCTTTTTTAGGTTGCATTGTTTTAACGGTCCCGACATGGGCAATTCAGAGACAATTCCAAAATAATATTGCATAATCAAAGACTGACCACTGAATAATTCTAAAATGTGACTAATGGAAATCCTTACGTGTGACAAATTTTTCGAGACTTTACGGACCATCTGACTCCGAGTATACTGCACGATGCTTTGCGATTAGTGCCTCTACTGAGATATATTCCGTACATACAGTGGCTTCAAATTTGTGGAACTACAAATAGGGCCTTTCAACATCTACTGGTGCATGCATAGCCTTGCATTCCAATGAATATCGAAATTAACTGATGAAAAAATTGGTAGAAACTCGTGTGCCGCCAACTGGGCTCTGTCCCCATTATTGCATTCGCCCACGTGAATTGGGTCCATAATGCCTATTTTTGTGTTTAAAATAATCGCTTCATCCAGTTCAGCCTTAATATTCGCTTATTCATCGGTTACTATATTCGTTTATTCCGGTTACTTCCATGGTAACTTATCTAATGAAGCTTGGGAAGCTATATTTCTGCTAGCAACATGATATGCTTGTTTTATAAGATGTATATGGGTTTTTTCTCTCATAAAGCGTGCCCCTTAGTACAACAACTTAATAATATTTATTTATTTTTTATTACCTGGGGCCTGATTGCTACCTATAGCCCTCTTTTGAGCTTTCTGCTATTTTTTCGATTCTGTGAGGTAATTATCTGGAATTTAAAAAAACTTACAAGGTAAGATTAAAATCTTTAGCATTCAGACGATCAGATCAGATGAATTATGATAGCCACATGATAACTCACTAATACGAAGATATACAATCCATCCTCCTTCAGAGTATACAGTTTAGGGAAAATCCATAAACGATGTAATCCACTCAGGTTATCTATGAATGTACAAAATTCATTAACCAATAAAATGTAATTTTTTTGCAATATAATTAAACAGTATTAATGTTTTTAGAGATCAAACTGAAGAGCACACATTATTTTCTCGGTAGTGTCGATAAATACAAAAAAGTATGGATTGATAGACTGGTAAGCCTGGAGGTTATTTTAATGTATTCTAACATCCCGGTACAAGCTGCATTAGATTTCGTTAAACGTGTTCTAATTGAGTCTCCGTAAGTAATAGAAGGAAGTAAAATTAAATTAAGGAATATTATGTAAATGTAAAGTATATGTATGTCCTCTACCTACTTTACATCCATAAAGGAAATTTATAAACAAGTTAAAACTGGCATTATGAATAAAATAATTTCTGCTCCAGTCGCAATAATTTTCATGAGGTATCTCGAAAAAATCCTTTAGAAAAGTGTCTCTTAAGTCAAATTTGTACGCGTGATTCCTCAATGACATTAACATCATTTGGAGTCATGGAGATAAATAATTAGACAAATTTCATTATTGAACTAAACTAATAGATGCATTGCAAGTTATCTTGGAATGAGAAATAGAATGAGTTAAATTGAGACAGAATGGTCAGACATAAAAAAGGCTGTTTATAGGATAGGTTTTCTCATAAATTTCTTCTCTAACCACTCGTATTGAATGAAAATAGGCATTCTAAAATCCGTAACATGATGACGTCTTAAAGTAATTCATTTGGAATACTAAGGTGGTGATCTGAAGCAACTGATGGAAATATTAATGACAAATGGATATCCGATAAAAGTAATAATGAATACACTGGGAAATATGATTTGAAAACGGATAAGATAAGGAATACAACACCACTATAAAAGCCTAGGATTATGCTATTTTCGGATTCCAAATTGAATAAAAAGTGAGGATATTAACAGTTTAATGCAACATGAGAACGGTATTAAAACAATAGTTTCATTCGGTGATAAGCTACCGAACCAGAAGAAGAAAATAGTTACTTTGAATTCATCTCGAGTTTATTAAATACTCAGTAATGATTGTAATCT
The DNA here is from genome assembly GCA_029291075.1 of Eudiplozoon nipponicum. Lineage (NCBI taxonomy): Eukaryota > Metazoa > Platyhelminthes > Monogenea > Mazocraeidea > Diplozoidae > Eudiplozoon > Eudiplozoon nipponicum. The sequence goes on along the minus strand of JAQBSW010013312.1, from coordinate 4,659 downwards.
TATGTATATAGGAGAGAAGAGAAGAACATAGAACACCATGATGATATGACTATATTCAGAGATCAAATCTAGCCACATACTCACAGGAGTTCAAGATCCAATTATAATGAAATCCATAAGCGATGTAAAAATAATTTATGAAGCCTTATCTATTGGCAGAAAACATTGGTTAGATTAATCAGAGATAATAATCAAACCTAGTTTGAGACCACGTCTTTGAATAAGATATGGTCAATTTAGAGAGTAGGCCCAGAAAAAATTCATAAAACTCCACCTCAGCCTTCGTACAATTTTAATATTTTACTTTCTTTTTGTCTTTCCATCTTAACTCTTTATAATTTATTTCTTCCCAAAGCGTTTCGGGAACGATGGTTCCCTTTATGAACGATTCTAATTGACTTTTAATTTTAAGTTACCTTTTAAACATGATCGCCTCCATTAACACACACTCTCTCTCTCCTCTATTCGACGAACGTATTTTATTTTCAAATATTATATAAAACTAATTTATTTCACCTAATCATGATACCTTAAAATTTTATTCGTACAATTGTTTGACCCCGCCTCTCCAAAATCGCCAATACACAATACGTGATTATTTAACAAGGAATCGAGCAGTACACATAGTTAATGTATCACTATAAGTAAATTTCAATGACTATAGTTGACTTTAATATATGCCTTGTTTGTCACATATTTGGAAATGAACTTCGAAGCCTTTTTCTTGAACATGGAAAATGGGAATCCTTCACGGACTTATTGCTAGTATTAATGTTGTTCAAAGCTTCATCGTTGATCATAACGCCAGAATAAATGTTTCTGCAGGGAGCATGTCTAATATTTAAGAAAATGGTTGGAGCACCACTTTTCGAAAAATTATTCAATAGATCATTGCGATCCATTGAGTCAAATGGTTCCCTTAAGACTAGAAGGACGGCTTTTGTGGTACGGCGATATACACGTCGCTGTTGAATTACTTACAACAAGGTAAAACCTTTATCTATATAATCTCACTCTGTCCAGAACCGAACCCTTACTTCATGAGTATGTCATTCATGCGAAGCGCTGAGATGACATATGGTAATTGAAGAGGACAACCTAGAAAGGACAAGAGTGAATATAAATAAAGATGGTTATCGCACGAATGTCTATGTACATATAAATGATCAGTTTAAACTAAACATTACACTTGGTAGCAAAAGGCACTTCATCGAGTAACTCGATTTCATTCTTATTGGGAAATCACCAAATGCTGCTTAGAGTTTGCCGCAGACGCAGCTCGAACTAGATCACATTTACTTAGGAGTTTGGCACTTCATCGACTAGTCCAATATTACCGCATTGTGCATGCAATTTTTAATCATTTACGAAGTGGTGCTCTTGGTTAAACTTTCCTTCAGGAGGAACCTATTTAGAATCTCTAATCAGCCATTCTCGATCTGTCATTGTACACCATACACCATGTCTCTTATGGAAGATATATGGAATCGAATTCTAATGCTAGACTTTCTATTATATATATGCTATCGATATAAACTAAACATTTCAATAGGTAGTAAAGGTAATTCGTCCAGTATGCCGATTTTGTCTATGTTGGGAAATCGTCAAGTACTCTCCAGTATTTGCCACAGACCGAGCTCGAACCAGAGCACATTTGCTTCGGAGTCTGTGACTATCCATTGCGCCACTCCCACCACATGTTACAAGGAATTTTAGATCATATGCCAACTTATATTTTTAGTTATCGTTTCCTTCAGCTGGAACCTATCGGGAATCTCTTAAGATCTGAAGTTTTTTATAGCCTCTCCCGATCTGTCTTAAAATAGATAACATGTCATTTCGGTAAGTTATATTGAATTGAATTTTATTGGAAAGATTTTTATTGTGAATATCTTATCAAAAAAACGAAACATTGAATCAGGCAGCAAAGACAGTTCACCCAGTAGACTCGTTTTGTCCTTATTGTTAACTCGTAATTTACTGTCCAGAATTTTCCCGGGTGGGGCTCGAACCGGGGCACATTTGTTTCGGAGTCTAGGACTATCAACTGCTTCACCCCCAACGCACATTAAACATAATTATAATTCATAATCTAACTTATTTTTTGTTAGACTTTTCTTTAGGCGGAACCTAGTTCGAATCTCTTGCGGCAATAATCTCTAACTAGCAACTCTGGATATGTCATTATATAAAAGAAACTGTGAAAATTGAGGAAGTTATATCGAATTGAATCGAATGATTTCGTTTAACTATATATTATAAGCTTAAACTAGGCATTACATTATGTAGCAAACCGGTCTACTGGATGAATTGCTTTTTCGAACGGGTGTTAATTTTTAAGTTTTACTGAGAACACACATACAATCCAAACCTTGTCATTAAAATTGAATTGGATATAATATCCACAAGCGGCATGTTGTCTATTATTAATTGACGGATAGGGGATGGCTAATTAGAACATCAGATCTTATGATATTCAAATAGGCTCCGAATGATGGAAGAGTTAACCATTAATGTGGAATGTGACTTTTAATTGCATGTAATCTGCATTAGGGTTAGCGCAGTGTATTGTGTCCGAGAGTCCGTAGCAAAAGTACCACGGATCGTGCGGCGTCCAGGCAAATTCTGGACAGTAAATTACGAGTTATCAATTAGAACAAAACCGGTCCACTCTATGAATTTTCTATGCGACCTGAAATTATACACAGTGGAAATTTTGCCATTATTATTCAATTCAGTATAACTTACTGAAATATTATGGTGTCTGTTATATAACAGATCATGGGAGGCTAGTAAAAACATCAAGTCTTAAGAGACTCCAAACAAATTCAACCTGAAGAAATGGCTAACCAGGAAAATCAATTATACTATGGATTGTAATTGCTTGTAGTGTGGCGTGGGGAAGGTGCATTGAACATATATTACATGGTTTTGGGTATGTGCTGTGTTCGACAATGACTTAGATGAGCTGAATTTTATGCATTCAATTGGTCGTGTCGGCGAGGGATATTATTAGAAGATTTCTATAAAATTATTGGACAAGTATTTAATCATATACTTTGAAGAGAGAGAGAGAGAGAGAGAGAGAGAGGAGAGAGAGTATATATATATAGAGAGAAGGAAAAGTTAGTAGATTTATGGTAAACTGGCTTTTTCTCACAAAACCCGTAGATTGTCGCTTTATCTCTGTTTAGGAATGCCATTTAGAATTATGAATATATCTTTAAACGAGAAATAATTTAGCTGTATTTTTATTGGTGTTAACATTTGCTGTGTATTATTATCGACTAGATTATGATCATGGAAAAGAAGCGAAACAACCATAATTCTACAGTACCCAGTTTACGTGAAGTACCAATATACCCAATGCTTTGTACTCGATGATGTGGTGGATACACGAAAGTTTGCAGATATAAAATATCGGGTGTGCATCGTTTATCTATGGTTGACAGAAATCGGAAGTATTCATTTTTTTAAAGTGGGTCTCCGATCATTATAGAGAGTAGGAGGAAAGCTCATGCTTTCAGGTTTGTATGTTTGATCGTCTATTAAACAATCCAGATAGAATGGCTTGATATTGAGAGTGTTCAGTGCTTCATGCAAAATGGACAGTGACGCATCCTAATAGCTCGACTGTCGCCGTCATTTATTGTATTAGAAAAGCAATGCGTTAGCGTCATTAACATGTGTCGGCACTACACACCAAACCAACTTTATATTTAGTTACGTAATTTCAGGAAATATGACGCCGGTATCTCTTAAACCTACACGTATAAAAGTGATAGAGCTATACACAGTGAGACTTCAATTCATACTCGCTATATATAAGATGACGAATTCTACTACTACTACTACTACTACTACTACTACCACTTTAATGGCTACCACTACTACTACTACTGGTATCTACTACTACTACTACTACTACTACTCCTACTACTACTGACAGTACTACTACTACTACTACTTCTACTAACTATTACTACTACTATTAATACTACTAATTACCACTACTACTACTACTACTACTACTACTACTACTACTACTACTAACTACTACTACTACTACTACTACTACTACTACTACTGCCACAACCACTACTACTGCCACTACTCATACCATAACTACTACTACATACTAATACTACTACTAATAATAATCATAATAATACTACTAATACTAGTACTAACACTACTAACACCACTCTCACTACTACTACTGCTACGGCTGCTAATACTACTACCACTACTTACTACTACCACTACTACTTTTAATGCTACTACCATTACTACTACTACTACTTACTACTACCACTACTACTACCACTACTACTGACTGCTGCTACTGCTGCTACTGCTACTACTATTACTACCTACTACTACTGCTACTACTACTACTACTACTACTACTACTACTACTACTACTACTACTACTACTACTACTACTTCTAAAACTAATTCTGCTTCTTCTACTACTACTACACTGTGTTACAATGGCAAAATATAGTGATGCTTCAATCTCGCACAACCATGTAAATTATAGTTATTTACTTTTAATTAGGATTCCAATATTAATATAAACACATGTCCCATTATGTACGTACATTTGTCGGTATAAACTATGTATTTCATAAGCAATACGTAACTGAACGAAGTATG
>JAQBSW010013311.1:0-14282 GCA_029291075.1 Eudiplozoon nipponicum | reverse complement strand
CTTGTCACCCTCAGGAAAATCAGCTATTTCCGATCATATATTGGCAACGGGGCACCGTGTCAATTCGACCAATTTCACAATTCTACATAAAGCAAAATCAGAATAATTATTATTTATCTATGAAGCCCTTTACATAAAACAACAAGCACCTGACCTTAATATTCAAAAGTTTCATCAACATGATATTCTTATCGATTGGCCAAGAATAACAAAATTCAACAACATTATACTAGTATCCAGTCAAGAACAAACAGGCCCTCGACTAGAATCAGCAAACATACAATCGGATTGGCAAAAAACTGAAGTGGAAATAACAGAGGCGCATACGATGACAGAAGTCTCCAAACAATGTGAGCGTTTAACACTGCAATCCACACTGGCGCTGTTACCACGTGAAAACGACAACTTTGCGCAACTAGGTGAAACGATCAACTATACTGGGAAAAATAGCACTTGTATATGTAACAGTGAACAATGCGCAAAAATGGATAATTCTCAAGCTATCAAAACAATAATGACAAGATCTCAGACATCACTTCGCAATACTGCGAGAATGACCTTTACATGCAAACACGTATACACACAAACACAAACGCATACACACTCACCAACTAGTCAAAACAAGAAACAGCAGTAAAAACGAGTCAGATTTGTTACCACCAGCATAATCAATTGGAAACCCAAAATGTATAAATATGTATGATTGTATAAGAGATGATTAGTATTCACGAAATAAATGGCCTTTATCCACTTCGTTATTTGTGTTTTCCTAATTATAAGAATTTAGTAGATTAGGAACTGATATTCCAACGATGTCATTATCAGGTTTTACATGATAACCTACTTATGAAAATCTCTGAACAAAAAAAGAATACAATATTATTTGTAGTTAATGTTGCGGCAACACATTCACAAGCTTTAACCTATCAAATTTATCATTACAAAAAAGAAATGTCAGAAGTTACAAGCAGAAAAACATGTCATATAATTACCTAAAAATAAATATTGATCGCTATCTCTTTCTTAGGACGTACAAAGATCAATTTATGGAACTTTATTATAATTAGTACAGTGATTTTTACCAGATACCTACCCACCTTCAGTCTTACATATCTGCCGCACCAGTTTTCAAAAATATTTAAATTTTAGTACGAGTGGAAAAAAAGCGTCACATGTTTAACAAATGCATAGTTTCGTATGAAGGTTAAACTGCATCAGAAGCGTAAAATTAGCAGAAATACACTTGTAGTCAACAAAACAATGCAAATGAACTCACTGGACAAAGCGTGTAACAGTTCAAGCAAACATTCACGTACAATACGAAATGCAATATTTCTATTACCATACCCACATATAGAAGATAAAAATTAACCATGAAATTGCTCGAACTCCTATGCGTTAATATTTAACACTTGCTTATATTTATACCTGTTAAACACTTGACGAAATCCGTGATTGTCATATTAATCTATAGAAGTCTCAATGGAAAATTATGATTCAGTAATCTGAGCGGACGGATGATTCGGAAAATCCACAGAATAAATTAAAGAAATAAGAATCTTAAATGCATAATTTAGCTTTACTTTCTACTTCAACATTTGGAATATATATATATTTATATATATATATATATATATATATATCACTATGGCTAACTTGAAAACTTATATTTCATATAAAAATTTCTGTTTATAGATATATATATATAATGTTTGAAGACTAATGGGAGACTATTTATATATTTATATCTTCATTATAAACAAATAACTGTACCAATCAGCAAATGCGATTCTTCCTGAAGATTGGTTTCGTCCATATGTTTAACTGGTCAAGTACTGCCAAAAAATTTCTCCGAAAGGTAATCGAACCGGGGTACATTTTATTCAGAATCTCGGATCATCTGCACTGAAAAAGCCATGCCGGACATTGCATCTTATGTGTTACTTCGGCGGAAATATCTGGACGGTACTTTATGAGTTCCCAATAATGACTAAATTGTTACACTATATCATTTACATATTGATTGGTGCAGAAAACTAATACTTGTGTAATTGCGTAATAAGTATTTTGCTACTGTAAATAAATTATTTAAAATGAGACTGGAAAGACATAAATATCAACATGATTAAAAAAAAGATATAATCCCATGTACATATTCGTTTCTTTTTTGCCATTGATGCATCAGTAGAAGCGCTATTACACCTTATAACCAATATATTTTTGTTATAGAAATGTTGGGCCAGGTGAACATTATAATCTTCTATAAAAATACTTATTCAAACAATAATGGGTATAACTTTGTATAAAGTCTTCAATAATGCAAATTCAAGGAAAATTAACTTTATGTCATATATAAAATTCTTTTGAAGAGAAACAAAACAATGGTTGCGCGGGCAGTGATAAAAATTACTTTTAATCAAGGTTGCAAATTGATATAAACACCCGGCTCATTATATGCATTCATTTGTCGGTATAAATTAAGTAGTAGGTTAGCTCAGTGGTTAGAGCACCAGATTCCAAAGCAGACGTGCCCAGGTTCGAGCCCTGTCCGCGGCAAATTCTGGACGGTACGTGATGAGTTTTCAATAAGAACAAAACCGTTCTATTGGATGAACTTCTTTATCCAAAATATACAACAATTAGTTTATACTAACAAATGTATGTATATAATGGCGTCAGGTGATTATATCAAGATAGCAATCTTGATGAAACCGTAACAATGTAGAACGACGTTTTAGTTTTCTACGTTGCAATTTAACTTCATGTTTAAATTGCATCCGGATATATATTGGGTTAATGCCTACAGCTTAGTCAATCATGCCTGTCTAAATCATACCTAAAATTTTAAACGTATGTTTTGAAAATGTTAAATCTAATCAACTTTACACTTAGGCTGAGATGTTTCGTGCAATTGAATTCTAAATATACTAAATTCTTTTACACACTTGGCATCCTAATATGAATTGGTCAAAGATATAGATCACGCTGTTTGTGCTGCATTTGGTATATTTGTGGCGTCGTATAACGCGATTTTTATGCGATCAATGGGAATGGTTTTATTTCACTTACTTAATATCTGAGTAATACTAATTTGGATGCACCAAAATTACGCGAGTATGCCGTTTCGGCTAATTTACTACTTTTGATACAGGAAGTATTTGTATAAACGTGGCTAATAATTATGCCTACCCATGTATCCAGAAATAATACTTTCTAATAGTGGGTTTCGGAATATATTATTTGGAAAGTTATAAATGCTGGTAATAAATAAATGGTAAAAAATTGTTTGAAAGATTTATTCGAATTTGTAGTTTATTCTTTTAACGATGACAATGCACGCTGGAAAATGTTTATTGGGTATTGCGCAACAAATAGTGAATATATGTACGTTTGAATTTGAGTATAAATTTGTACTAAAAACGCTGCAAAATTTAAATTTAATGAATTCAGTAAGACCATTTTACTCACACTGGTCTTCCATGCTGTTAATCCGCGATTGATAACTAAATAACCAATTACCTTGACACATTAATTACTTACATATTTCGTTATAAACTAAGAATTTTATAGTGTAGAAAATTTAATTCATCAAGTAGACCGGTTTCGTTCTCATTGGGAAGTTATCACGTATCATTAAAGACAAAACCGGTCTACTGGATGAATTGCCTTTTCTACACTATACAATTCTTAGCTTATACTGATATGTGTGAGTAATAATTAGTCAGGTATTTATATCAAGATCGCAACTTTGATTATAATAATTGTTATCACCACCCGCGCAACCAATGTTCGTTTAATTATATAAATGTTCATTTCAATACCACTTACCCATGTAGTGTGGTGTCTGTTCAGTAATGACAGATTGTGGATGGTTAGTTGGAACTTTGGGTCTAAATGGATGCCATATGAGCTCCACCTAAAGAAAAAAATAGACTAACCAGGTTACATTAGTTAGTATATAACTGAAAATTGTGTGCAGTGTAGTTTGCGGCAGGATGGATCAGTGGTTAGAGCACCAGATTCCGAAGCAGACGTGCCCAGGTTCGAGTCCTGTCTGCGGCAAATTCTGGCCAGTACATGATGAGTTCCCAATATGGACGAAACCGGTCTACTGGATGAATTGCCTTTACTACACTATACAATTCTTAGTTTATACTGACATGTGTAAGTAATTAATGAGTCAGGCATTTATATCAAGATCGCAACTTTGAATATAATAATTGTTATCATCGCCAGCGCAACCAATGCTCGTTTAACCAGTTACATTGTCGATGAATGCGTTTTGCATTATCTCTTATCATGGTTGTTGTTTTTACGAGTAATTCGAAACAAATGAACTTAGAGGAAATAAGGCAATTAAATTATGCAACGTTTATGTATGACTTTTTGCCTGTGAACGTTACTTATAAAATTCAATTTTCTATACAACTGGAAATAAAATGGACGTCTCTCTAGCCTACCTGTATTTGTACCTCAGGCTTACAGTCGTGTTCTCATTTCCTTATATAGAATTCCAGATCAAAAACTGAACGCAAATGTACTTATAATTTTAATTGACATAGTTACTGAAATGCGACAAAATTTTACTTATGTAAATACACATTTGGGCATTGTCTGACGTTACTATCAATGAAGTGCTTGATACATGTATGATTCAAGATAAACCTAAATCTGCACAGGATAAAATCTAGCCTATATTCACTAACATTCGTTACGCGAATGACAAATGAATCCTGGAAAAATAAAGAATGCGGTTTGCATTGATTTTCGTCATTTTACTGCATACTTCATATAACTTGATTACAAACTTATTCAAAATTTAATTGCATATTTGGTTTTGCGCAACTAGTCCATCGTTCCTATCCTTCATTAATAATGGCTATAGGGCGTAATGCTAACTCCTAATGATGAGTCGTCAGTAAGCACGAATCGAATGTGCACATGAGATTATACCTTCCGTTCATGTTGCATTCGGTTTATCCTTCTAGTAATATTTTAACTATGATTTTCTAGATAACTGCATATATATATATATATATATATATATATATATATATATATATATATATATATATATATATTCATTGTACTTTCCGATGTGCAAAAACAAAAAGAAATTTTATCAGATGCAAGAAAATTTCTTTCTGATTATCTCCTTAAGTATCTAATAATGAATATATCATTATATCTAAATTGGAAAGCAGAACTATGTATTTACAAATTTCTGTCTTGTTTTGCTTTTCAATTTATATATAAAGATATGTTCATTAGTAGATAGTTGAGGAGATAATGAGAAAGAATTATATATATATATATACATACATATATATATATATAAATATACATATATATATATGTATATGAGAATATTTTCATATATTATATACCACAAACTATTGCATTTTTTGTGGTTAAATCTATGTTTATATATATGTTGATTAATGCAATAAAGGTTAAAATCCTATAGGAAACTTGTAGTTGTAAAAATAGGCCAGTCATACGAGCCAGCTATTCTTTTTAGAGGCTATGTCTAAAGAAATAATTGTTACAGAAATATATTATCGTGAACAATTATTTAGTGTACTGAAATGACCGTGAGGCTAATAAAGCACTGTGATTCATAGTTATTAGTTTAAAATTTCTATTTTACCAAAGAGATTATACATATCAGCTTTAACATTTCAGCTGGATCCATATTAATGGATTATTTTTATCTTTCAGTGAATTCAGATGAGACAAAAGGGCTTCTGAACAAATATGTGCTGATGAAATGGTAATCAGAAAATAAATGTTCTGATTAAATTAACTCAATTTTATTCACAAATTTAGATTGAGAAAATGAACAGTCTTAATAGAAGACTTTTGCATCAACTCGACTTTAACAGTCATTTCTAGTTAAAATTAAAAACAAATAAAATGAAAGCATCATACGCTAATTCTGTCAACTATTTCAAATGAAATTAAATTGCAAATGAATTAGGCACATTTTTATGCTATGTTTATGCTTTAGTAGACAAGGAAGGTGATTTTGTTTAAATAATAGTTTTGCAAAAGACCACAAATAGGAATTTTTGCATGTCTTAATTACAAATTAGAAAATGTATAAAAAACGCTATTTCTCACTAATGGAAAAAAATAATTTATAAAAAAGCTGTATTGTTTAAAGAAGTAAAATTTACGAAATAAAAGAAAGGGATGAAGCCTACTTAGCCGAATTTGTAATGATGATGGAGAAAAGCGTATTAACTGTTTCAAACAATTAAACTCTTTAGAATAATATTTTTAGTAAAAAATGATTAGAGAGTGATTAAGGAAAGAAAAGGACAAGTTCAAATAAAGAGCTTTCCACAGCTAACGCAAAGCTGAATCAATTAATACTTCCGCGCAACATCAGCTTGGCCAAGACAGCGTCAACGCATTGTGGCATCGGCAATACAGCTTCCTTGCAGGTTTGATATTATTGCGATAGAAGCACTAGAGAAATTGAATGTTGACCCAGCATACCAAAGAAAAGAAGTCCAGAATGTGAATGCACAAGAAATCTGCAACAAGATTGTTACCAAGCATGATTTGATGCCATGTTGCGCAGGGTTCCAACCAAGAACTACGTCGTACAAGCGTGCTCACTCTGGTAAACAAACAGATTATCAATTCTTTAAGTCAAGTTTACGAGCTTCAAGTAAATACCAATTGCATTGCATTTAACCAGATACAAAATTGTCTAATTTTATTGAAGCCAAATTTGAACAGTCCTTGCAATGTCAAAATATTTCCATTTCGTACATTACGCCGAATTGCTGGTGTCTGATAGAATAATACTTTACTGGGCAATCGAATTAAAGGAGTTCAAAAAACGTTATGCAGCCTTAATTGTTTTTTCTAATAAAGAGTACAATTTCGCCCATTTAAAAATACATCTAGAGACGTCAATGTTGCCTAATTTTGTAGATACTCGATATGTATTTTTTTCTTTATCTACAGTTTTAGAATGCTAGTAGGCGTCTAAAATCACTAAAACTATGTTTCACTAGCATATAATGAAAACTCACATAAAAATGAATTGTACACACTGCCTACAAGACGGTGAATTATTCGTGTTTATCCATAAATTGCCAATGTTATTTTAGCTTTGGCGATTCTTATACTCACTTCGTCAATCAGATTGCCTAAGTAATTGATACAGTGACTACATCCAGATCTTCACATTTCACTTACAGTATTGACGTGAATGGCTGAGGATTACGTAGAAGCAGCTCAAATTGAGAGGGTGTAAATTAAACAATGAAAGACAGAATAACAACTACTAAACTATAAATTGGACGGTTGAGCAGAACCTTGGTTATCTGCTATTCGACAGAACTTCTACACCTGCAATCAGAACGATGAAAAGTGCAGCTCGAAACCGACTGAATTACAAACACTGCTAAAAATCCACTTGCGCATTAATTCAATGTAGAATGTTCAGAGACCATACATGTTGGAGCGGATAATTCGTATAATAATTAATTTTTTTAGTTGGTATTCCACATTTGAATTGGATATTTACTGATATTTTACATAAATAATTTTAAAGAAACATAGGCTGTTACGTTATATGAAAGCTCTTTTCATTTATCTCGACGTTGTGATCCTGGCATGGTTTTACTTCACTTCTAATCGTTCTGCGAGTATAGTTATAAGCCAACTTATCCAAAAAGTTTTGCTCATTTCGAGAATATTTTCAGATGCTTTTGGGAAGCAAAAATTAATTCAACTGGATCCTAATAGGCCCCAAATAATATAAAGTAAAATGAAATGTTCTCCATTAAGACTAATTAACATCGATTTTAGAAAATTTGCGTAGTTTTAGTTAAGATTTCTTACATCTATTTGGTGTGTACTCGTATCTAGCTTTCTGAAAAATGTCAGTTCAAATGTACAAAGTATAATTGCATGATCCTTGTCAAAATCCGTTTAAAAATTTAATGACAGTCGTAGATGCAATCTAGATAGGTATAAGTAATTCTTTAATGATTAATTAGTGCCCATACATATCTGGGGACTGGAGGACGTCATGTAAGGCAATGCCTTATACAACTTCTTAAGCTTTTTGCTACTCAGTCATAATTTGTTCTTTCCTAAACTACTAAACAGTCGTTCGCTATTATCGGTTCTCATGGAGTTAACAGTATACATTACACGTAGATTTATTTCAGCATTGCTTTAGCGCCCAAAGTGTGCGCTCTTTTCACTTGGAATATAATGTGCAGCACACATTGTTCTTCTTGGCCTCTGTTCTGTAATGAAATTAAGCTTGTTCAAAAACATGTTAGACAACGTTGTTTGTGCTTTTTGTTATTGATTTTTGTAGACATCTTTAAGCGAGCCATCAAACTCGGCTATCTAAAGGAACTAGTTTTGCTAAACAAGTTTCAGCTCGTGAATTTAATGATAATAGCGAATCATCAATATGCAGCTTCCGAAAATGCTTCGGAATCGGAGTTAAGTAAAAACGCGTTGATAACGTCGTAATACTAATAGGAATATAAAATCTACTTTCGATCACTCAACATACAAGAAGCTTAAATTAATCTTGCTTACGTAGTAGATTTTTTGTGCAAATTTCTTCATAATTCTAACATTAGATGTGCTGGCATTAGAAGCAGCCAATGTTGAATGAATGGTTGCTTAGTCGAACAATTTTTGCCATTTGGAAATTGGACATTGCACTCATTGGATTGATCAACCTCCGCCAAATTCAATTAAGTATTAGGTGTTGCGCACCTAGTAACATATTAGTTATAATATGACCAGAAGTATAAATCGAAATCAGCATGAACGAAAAGCCTAATTTCATGAGCACATACATTTCGTGCTTACTTGCAACTCATCAGTAGAAGCCGGTATTAGTATATATTTGGATGAATAATGTGTGACAATTGGACCTTAAATATCTGCTTTAGTAATATGAAAACCTGCAGTAGTGAGGCTAACTTCATATAAAGTGTACGAAAATGCGAATTTAAATCAAACTCACTATATTTACAATATATATACCAAGCTTGCAAACTGTACCAATACTACGTCTACTGAGTCAGTACTTGATAAAAACACTATGGTTGCCTAAAATGTACATTGTACCACACTAGGATTGCCAAGTCATTACATGGTACCAACATAATGGATTTACAGTCAGGCTAAAGTTCACCAACATTTAAAATTAAAACTACATCAAGAAAACCTATTACGCTTTCTCTTCCTCCATATTCATAACATATAAAAGAGTATTATTGTTGGATTATAAAACGAGAATAAGAAGAGAAGGTGCAAAATCGAGAATGAAGGTTTCCTGAGTTTGGTTTTCCACCTTGTGGCCACATTTATTTTGAGCGATGTCCAATGCAATATGGATTCCTTACAGTTTTTTAGTTCAGAACTATGTATAGACTGTAAAAAACAATAAATTGTCTATTCCTCGTAGGGATTATTTTTAATTATATTTTTCTTTCACTTTAATAGTTTTCTTGCAAGGAGAATTATTTTCCCAGGCACCGGTGGCTAATGATTTCTTCCGAATTCGAAACTTTCTTCTCGCGTCTAGCACGTTTTTTCTTTTCCTGTTAAGGATGGTGGCTGTACCCAATCAGACCCGGCTAGGTTTTATTCTTCCATTACGGGACAATAAACCTAATCCTTACACGGTTTGCTTTGTGCAGAATGCAAAAAACAGTCGCCTTTTACACTGATTCATATTAGCGGGGGCTGTTCAGGACTTTTCGTCCTGCTTAAACTTCTGTATCAGCTGATGCTTATCGAAATTGGAAAAACTAAATTTTTTTTTCTAATTCTTAATTTTAGTTTAAAAAGAGATTGTATGATGGTGATTTACTATATTGCCTATCAAATACGCATGTGTGTTTGTTTACATATAGAAAAACTTTTCGGAAAATCCAATAATAAAACTACTTTTAAAAATGTGTGTTTAGAGGAATAATTAAAAATCTTCTTTTTCTTTCTTTGCATAACAAAAGTTCCCTAATTTTTATTTTTTCGTTTCTTTCAGTGTATTTCGTCATGGGTGCAATTGTTTTAGAGTAATACCGCCCACCTTTTTAATCGTTTTTTTACCAAAAATGAAACATAATCTAAAAATAAAGCATTTATAGATTTTAAATAGGCCACAAATTTCAGGTCTACCATAAGAAATGCCGGAAAATAACAAAAAAGCATTCAAATAAAATGGCCTAGTTTATAATAGTATGGTTAATGAATATGATATAAACTTTCTACAGTGAAAAAAAAGAAGATTTTATTTTTCTTAAAATTATCAAAGGTCTGAAAAATTTCTTTATATTGTGCCTACTTATGTTTAAGTATTATTGTATCTAAATAAATAAGTAAACGAAAGTAGGTTTCGCGAGACGAACCTTGCTACAATGCATATATATTTGCTATTTATAATTTGCAGAAATGGGCAAACTTAAATATTTATCCCACTAATTTACCCTTGATCTAAAAAAATAACCATTTTAAAACTATTCCCATCTAGGTCAAAGGACACCACCAATGCTATGGAAACGAAACTATGCAATACAATCGCAATATCTCCGATAAAGCAAGCCCACCAATTGAAAACAATGATCAGCAGGAAACTCAAAGCATGAAATGCTACCTCATTCCGGGAAATACCAGCCACCACCAGGCATGCGAAGATTCTGGAGCGCAATCGCACATCACCAAGTTTATCCAAACACCCTATGAGGTACCAGTCATGGCAAGGATGACAAAACAGTTTTTTATAACCATGCCAGCTTTACCAGGCCAACGGAAAGCATGTCAAACAAACTACTCATGCTGAATTTTTTTAATCTCCTTGTTTTCATGTATTAGATTTGTTTCTACTAGGTAGGTCATTCTCGCAAACCTGTTGTAAACTTAGGGGTTGACATTTGATCAACGGGTGTATTTGTTTCTTTTACCGATTCAGCTAGTGAATTAACCTATTCTTCTGTAGTTTTGACTCACATTTTAAATAGAAACGTTTCCCAACTCTATTAATGTAAATTTACAATGAAAATTCACCTAAAAGTTTTTTATGATTTCATCTTTGTGAAACATATTTAGAAGCATAGTTCCCGGAACTCAATATTCACAATTTCTTAAATATGCTTAAATAGGTTTTAATAGCTTTATTAACATTTCGCATAAACTTTTACTTTATACACCGTGTAAACAAAAACAATTCGGGAAGAAACTATAGAATGTTCATTTTACATCTCATATTCCACATCGTCCCGGATCTCTTCAATCATAAAAAAAGCATTCAGTAAAATAAATATCAATATTGTGTTTCTTCACGCAGTCTACATTTAACAAAGAGACACACTTAGGTTACTTGTATAGATCCATTAATAATATCTATATTATAAATTTGCTATTCTAAAAAAATCAACCATAAACCTTAGTAGAGCATTGTCGGCAATTAAGCCAATTTTGAATTCTGCAGGCAGTCACCTGTCCGAAACACATACGTGTTCTAGTGCAGCAAGACAGCACTACCTGCCTATTTAATTAGTATTTTAGTAGCTTAGACAGGACGAACTTACTGCCTGATATAGTCATCATAATTCTACTAATTTATTAGTTAAAAATTATAATACGAGTCCAAACGCACCATAAACAATATTAAGTTTATGCAATTAGAGCAATGCGTTCGAGAAGAATAGCTCAGTCGGAATGCAGCATCAGGCAGCGCATAAAATTTCACAGTAAATCGCGTTGGAGGATAATTACGTTAAACAACATGACCGTAAATAACATTATGGCATGCTTTCTGCGAACGTATTTAATTTATTGATAATTATTGTCTACAAGAGTTATGCAAATGGGCTATGTAAACATATATTGTATTTAAATTGTATTTGCGACCGTAATAAAAACACCAATCCCGTCGTACTTAACCAATTGTCGAACAACATAGCGAAACTACCGCCGTGGAAGTTCGAGACGCATCAGTAAGTGTGACTGACGGTAGTTATACTATAATAATCGATGACTGGTTAAATAAAACGGAATTGACGTTTACTCACTCGGAAAAACTTGATAAATAATTGAAACAATTCGCCGTAAACAACGCTATAGTTTAACTGTATTAATAGTAAATATATATATATATATATATATATATATGATATATATATATATATATATATATATATATATATGAGTGTGTGTGTGTCGTATAGCCAAACAGTTAATCTTTAGTGAATGCATAGAAATTTTGCAGCCGACATTTCCAGTCAAGTACAATTTATGGGAGACCAACATGTGACACCCACATATATAACTTCACTATCAATAAATATTATTTGTAGTTCGATCCTCGCTAGTCAGTTTGTTGTCGTACCCCGACGATGATCATGGAAGGTCGAAACACATCAGTACGTGTGACTGACGGTAGTTTTGCTGTTTTTTGACGACTGGTTAAATTCCATCGGATTGGTATTTAATTAAGCTCGCATATTTGATTTGAAGAATTGTTACCACCACCCGCGCAATCCATGATTGTTTGATTTTTAATAACTGTTACCTTGTTTTTATTGTTTCCTACTCATTGTAAAACCATTTTTCGGTTTTCTCGACTTCTTAATGGATACTCATGTGTCTGTCATTCTAGCCAAATTAGATTAATTTTGTCAGCATGTAAAACAAAATTGTTTGCATTGTTGACGACAGAATATAGGGAGTAGTTGGCTAAAGGAAGACAGATCAATTTGTGATGATTCAAAAAGTATTAAAAACTACAATGCACTCTAGTCAATATATAAAATATCGATTATATATTTATTTTAAAACGTAATGCGTATCCTTGCGACAAAAATTATTTAAGGTAAGAATCATTTACTTATCATTTTCAAAGTTTATGCTGAAAGCCAGAATTGCTTCTAGACCGTAAACAGAAGTTATACACTAACAGTTATACAATAATTAAATTTTAGACAATTTTTCCTACTTAAAATATTTCTAAACATTTAGTTAAAATAGTTATCTTAGCTAGTAGCTGGAATATAAGGTTTCCTCGTGCTCCTCAAAAGACAAAATATAAAACATGGAAGCCGATTAATGAAATCTAATTAGTACAAAAAGCATTTTTGTTTATCGTATTGCCAGCATGAAAATGTTGTTTAAACATCATTAATGCTGGTTATGATAACGATAATGATAATAATAAATTAAAATCAAATAAATTTTAAAAATATTATTCTTTTTAATTATATGTAAATTATATCGAAAATAGAATTAAACATCTAAGACAAACTTCGTGAGTCCATTTAAGTCCAGATTGTGGACTTGAGATAAGAAGCACAAGCTATCGAAAGTCTCACGTATTTCGCTTATTTGAACGACCGAATATATTAGACTTGCTTGATGTAAATCTCACATCTGCAAACCGGATATAAGGAATTTTTATCACCACTCGTGCAGTAAATATTTGTTTCATCAAATGTACATATTCTACATGAACTTTACGGCCTCTGAGATTCTCCTTATATGTAGCCATTGAATTTGGTGTAGTTAGTAAATTCAAATGTTCTGAATCTATCTATCCATTTACGCACTTGGCAAGGAATATTTAGAATAAACTGTCAATTTAACTTCAACCGTGTTACATTTTAAACTTCTAAACTTTTCCCCGGATGATTTTATAGATTATTTATGTATAGTCTACTATTTGATTTTAACATAAAGACGACTAAGTAAAACTAAAAATTTGTCCAAACTGATCGTAATATTTATAATCGTCAACCTGCAAATAAGTACGTTTTGTTAAACACATAATTGTGAGCTCAATTGCTCAAATTATGAATAAAATAATCTAATAGATGGTGATTATATCAAGCTCAATTTTTTAAATTATTTTCTTATAAATATCATCTATTAATCATTTGTTACGATTACGATATAAACATGGGCCAATTCATTTAATGGTTTTATTTTAAATAACCATCACGTTATATGATATTGCATGTGAGGTGATATTGAAGAAAAAATGTTATAATTCATTTTTCATAAATTACTTCTTAAATACTGCTTTAATATTTTAGAACAAAATACATGCTTTATACATAGGAGAAGCAAAAGCAATATCTAACAATGAAAAATTGATTAAAATTAAAGAAAGAAATCGTGCTTTACTTTCAGTCGTCTTCTGCCTTAAGGAAAACTAGCAAATCAAAATAGAAAAAATACTAGTTTGAAAATTTGGTCTTTTTCTTGCATCAGATAAATCAATTTAAATTTAA
>JAQBSW010013310.1:0-14283 GCA_029291075.1 Eudiplozoon nipponicum | reverse complement strand
ATTGTTACTCGATTTCTTTTCTATGGTATTTACTGCGTGCATTTACACAAAATAATCTGCTCAATAACTGCAATTTCGCACAAGCCATAAAGGATCAGGCAATTCCGCCTCAAAATCCTACCAAAATTGTTATTCGATTTCTTTTCTATGGCATTTACTGCGTGCATTTACACAAAATAATCTGCTCAATAACCGCAATTTCGCACAAGCCATAAAGGATCAGGCAATTCCTCCTCAAAATCCTACTAAAATTGTTACTTGATTTCTTTTCTATGGCATTTACTGCGTGCATTTACACAAAATAGTCTGACCAATAACTGCAATTTTGCACAAGCCATAAAGGATCAGGCAATTCCGCCTCAAAATCATACTAAAATTGTTACTCGATTTCTTTACTATGGCATTTACTGCGTGTATTTACACAAAATAGTCTGCTCAATAACTGCAATTTCGCACAAGCCATAAAGGATCAGGCAATTCCGCCTTAAAATCCTACTAAAATTGTTACTTGATTTCTCTTCTAAGGCATTTACTGCGCGCATTTACACAAAATAGTCTGCTCAATAACTGCAATTTCGCACAAGCCATAAAGGATCAGGCAATTTCGCCTCAAAATGCTACTAAAATTGTTATTCGATTTCTTTTCTGTGGCATTTACTGCGTGCATTTACACAAAATAGTCTGCTCAATAACTGCAATTTCGCACAAGCCATAAAGGATCAGGTAATTCCGCCTCAAAATCCTATTATAATTGCTACTCGATTTCTTTTCTATGGCATTTACTGCGTGCATTTACACAAAATAGTCTGCTCAATAACTGCAATTTCGCACAAGCCATAAAGGATCAGGCAATTCAGGTTCAAAATCCTACCAAAATTGTTACTTGATTTCTTTTCTATGGCATTTACTGCGTGCATTTACACAAAATAGTCTGCTCAATAACTGCAATTTCGCACAAGCCATAAAGGATCAGGCAATTCCGCCTGAAAATCCTACTAAATTGTTACTTGATTTCTTTTCTATGGCATTTACTGCGTGCATTTACACAAAATAGTCTGCTCAATAACTGTAATTTCGCACAAGCCATAAAGGATCAGGCAATTCCGCCTTAAAATCCTACTAAAATTGTTACTTAATTTCTAGTCTATGGCATTTACTGCGTGCATTTACACAAAATAGTCTGCTCAATAACTGCAATTTCGCACAAGCCATAAAGGATCAGGCAATTCCGCCTCAAAATCCTACTAAAATTGTTACTTGATTTCTTGCCTTTGGCATTTACTGCGTGCATTTACAAAAAATAGTCTGCACAATAACTGCAATTTCGCACAAGCCATAAAGGATCAGGCAATTCCGCCTCAATATCCTACTAAAATTGTTACTTGATTTCTTGTCTGTGGCATTTCCTGCGTGCATTTACACAAAATAATCTGCTCAATAACTGCAAATTCGCAAAAGCCATAAAGGATCGGGCAATTCCTCCTCAAAATGCTACTAAAATTGTTACTTGATTTCTTTTCTATGGCACTTACTGCGTGCATTTACACAAAATAGTCTGCTCAATAACTGCAATTTCGCACAAGCCATAAAGGATCACGCAATTTCGCCTCAAAATCCTAGTAAAATTGTTATTCGATTTCTTTTCTATGGCATTTACTGCGTGCATTTACACAAAATAGTCTGCTCAATAACTACAATTTCGCACAAGCCATAAAGGATCAGGCAATTCCGCCTCAAAATCCTATTATAATTGTTACTCGATTTCTTTTCTATGGCATTTACTGCGTGCATTCACACAAAATAGTCTGATCAATAACTGCAATTTCGCACAAGCCATAAAGGATCAGGCAATTCCGCCTCAAAATCCTACTAAAATTGTCACTTGATTTCTTGTCTATGGCATTTACTGCGTGCATTTACACAAAATATTCTGCTCAATAAATGCAATTTCGCGAAGAACATAAAGGATCAGGCAATTCCGCCTCAAAATCCTACTAAAATTGTTACTTGATTTCTTGTCTATGGCATTTACTGCGTGTATTTACACAAAATAATCTGCTCAATAACTGCAATTTCGCAAAAGCCATAAAGGATCAGGCAATTCCTCCTCAAAATGCTACTAAAATTGTTACTTGATTTCTTTTCTATGGCACTTACTGCGTGCATTTACACAAAATAGTCTGCTCAATAACTGCAATTCCGCACAAGCCATAAAGGATCAGGCAATTCCGCCTCAAAATCCTACTAAAATTGTTACTTGATTTCTTTTCTATGGTATTTACTGCGTGCATTTACACAAAATAGTCTGCTCAATAACTGCAATTTCGCACAAGCCATAAAGGATCAGGCTATTCCGCCTCAAAATCCTACTAAAATTGTTACCTGATTTCTTTTCTATGGCATTTACTGCGTGCATTTACACAAAATAGTCTGCTCAATAACTGCAATTTCGCACAAGCCATAAAGGATCAGGCAATTCCGCCTCAAAATCCTAATAAAATTGTTACCTGATTTCTTTTCTATGGCATTTACTGCGTGCTTTTACACAAAATAGACTACTCAATAACTGCAATTTCGCACAAGCCATAAAGGATCAGACAATTCCGACTCAAAATCTTAATAAAATTTTTATTCGATTTCTTTTCTATGGCATTTACTGCGTGCATTTACACAAAATAGTCTGCTCAATAACTGCAATTTCGCACAAGCCTTAAAGGATCAGGCAATTCCGCCTCAAAATCCTACTAAAATTGTTACTTGATTTCTTGTCTATGGCATTTACTTGCGTGCATTTACACAAAATAATCTGCTCAATAACTGCAATTTCGCACAAGCCATAAAGGATCAGGCAATTCCGCCTCAAAATCCTACTAAAATTGTTACTCGATTTCTTTTCTATGGCATTTACTGCGTGCATTTACACCAAATAGCCTGCTCAATAACTGCAATTTCGCACAAGCCATAAAGGATCAGGCAATTCCGCCTCAAAATCCTATTATAATTGTTACTTGATTTCTTTTCTATGGCACTTACTGCGTGCATTTACACAAAATATTGTGCTCAATAACTGCAATTTCGCACAAGCCATAAAGGATCAGGCAATTCCGCCTCAAAATCCTAGTAAAATTGTTATTCGATTGCTTTTCTATGGCATTTTCTGCGTGCATTTACACAAAATAGTCTGCTCAATAACTGCAATTCCGCAAAAGCCATAAAGGATCAGGCAATTCCGCCTCAAAATCCTATTATAATTGTTACTCGATTTCTTTTCTATGGCATTTACTGCGTGCGTTTACACAAAATAGTCTACTCAATAACTGCAATTTCGCACAAGCCATAAAGGATCAGGCAATTCCGCCTCAAAATCCTACTAAAATTGGTACTTGATTTTTTGTCTATGGCATTTACTGCGTGCATTTACACAAAATAGTCTGCTCAATAACTGCAATTTCGCACAAGCCATAAAGGATCAGGCAATTCCGCCTCAAAATCCTACTAAAATTGTTACTTGATTTCTTGCCTATGGCATTTACTGCGTGCATTTACTCAAAATAGTCTGCTCAATAACTGCAATTTCGCACAAGCCATAAAGGATCAGGCAATTCGGCCTCAAAATCCTATTATAATTCTTACTCGATTTCTTTTCTATGGCATTTACTGCGTGCATTTACACAAAGTAGTCTGCTCAATAACTGCAATTTCGCACAAGCCATAAAGGATCAGGCAATTCCGCCTCAAAATCCTACTAAAATTGTTACTTGATTTCTTGCCTTTGGCATTTACTGCGTGCATTTACACAAAATAGTCTGCACAATAACTGCAATTTCGCACAAGCCATAAAGGATCAGGCAATTCCGCCTCAATATCCTACTAAAATTGTTACTTGATTTCTTGTCTGTGGCATTTACTGCGTGCATTTACACAAAATAATCTGCTCAATAACTGCAAATTCGCAAAAGCCATAAAGGATCGGGCAATTCCTCCTCAAAATGCTACTAAAATTGTTACTTGATTTCTTTTCTATGGCACTTACTGCGTGCATTTACACAAAATAGTCTGCTCAATAACTGCAATTTCGCACAAGCCATAAAGGATCAGGCAATTCCGCCTCAAAATCCTACTAAAATTGTTACTCGATTTCTTTTCTATGGCATTTACTGCGTGCATTTACACAAAATAGTCTGCTCAATAACTGCAATTTCGCACAAGCCATAAAGGATCAGGCAATTCCGCCTCAAAATCCTACTAAAATTGTTATTCGATTTCTTTTCTGTGGCGTTTACTGCGTGCATTTACACAAAATAGTCTGCTCCATAACTGCAATTTCGCACAAGCCATAAAGGATCAGGCAATTCCGCCTCAAAATCCTACTAAAATTGTTACTTGATTTCTTTTCTATGGCATTTACTGCGTGCATTTACACAAAATAGTCTGCTCCATAACTGCAATTTCGCACAAGCCATAAAGGATCAGGCAATTCCGCCTCAAAATCCTACTAAAATTGTTACTTGATTTCTTGTCTATGGCATTTACTGCGTGCATTTACACAAAATAGTCTGCTCAATAACTGCAATTTCGCACAAGCCATAAAGGATCAGGCAATTCCGCCTCAAAATCCTACTAAAAATGTTACTTGAATTCTTTTCTATGGCATTTACTGCGTGCATTTACACAAAATAGTCTGCTCAATAACTGCAATTTCGCACAAGCCATAACGGATCATGCAATTCCGCCTCAAAATCCTACTAAAATTGTTACTTGATTTCTTGTCTATGGCTTTTACTGCGTGCATTTACACAAAATAATCTGCTGAATAACTGCAATTTCGCACAAGCCATAAAGGATCAGGCAATTCCGCCTCAAAATCCTACTAAAATTGTTACATGATTTCGTTTCTATGGCATTTACTGCGTGCATTTACACAAAATAGTCTGCTCAATAACTGCAATTTCTCACAAGCCATAAAGATTCAGGCAATTCCGCCTCAATATCCTATTATAATTGTTACTCGATTTCTTTTCTATGGTATTTACTACGTGGATTTACACAAAATAGTCTGCTCAATAACTGCAATTTCGCACAAGCCATAAAGGATCAGGCAATTCCGCCTCAAAATCCCACTAAAATAGTTACTTGATTTCTTTTCTATGGCATTTACTGCGTGCATTTACACAAAATAGTCTGCTCTATAACTGCAATTTCGCACAAGCCATAAAGGATCAGGCAATTCCGCCTCAAAATCCTACTAAAATTGTTACTTGTCTATGGCATTTCTTGTCTATGGCATTTACTGCGTGCATTTACACAAAATAGTCTGCTCAATAACTGCAATTTCGCACAAGCCATAAAGGATCAGGCTATTCCGCCTCAGAATCCTACTAAAATTGTTACCTGATTTCTTTTCTATGGCATTTACTTCGTGCATTTACACAAAATACTCTGCTCAATAACTGCAATTTCGCTCAAGCCATAAAGGATCAGGCAATTCCGCCTCAAAATCCTACTAAAATTGTGCCATTGATTTCTTGCCTATGGTATTTTACTGTGCATGGCACAAAATAGTCTGACTAATAACTGCAATTTCGCACAAGCCATAAGGATCAGGCAATTCCGCCTCAAAATCCTACTAAAAGTGTTACTCGATTTCTTTTCAATGGCATTTACTGCGTGCATTTACATAAAATAGTCTGCTCAATAACTGCAATTTCGCACAAGCCATAAAGGATCAGGCAATTCCGCCTCAAAATCCTATTATAATTGTTACTCGATTTCTTTTCTATGGCATTTACTGCGTGCATTTACACAAAATAGTCTGCTCAATAACTGCAATTTCGCACAAGCCATAAAGGATCAGGCAATTCCGCATCAAAATCCTATTATAATTGTTACTCGATTTCTTTCTATGGCATTTACTGCATGCCTATACACAAAATAGTCTGATCAATAACTGCAATTTCGCACAAGCCATAAAGGACCAAAGGCAATTCCGCTCAAAATCCTACTAAAATTGTTACTTGATTTCTTTCTGTGGCATTGGCATTGCGCATTTACACAAAATAGTCTGCTCAATAACTGCAATTTCGCACAGTTCCATAAAGGATCAGGCAATTCCGCCTCCAAATCCTACTAAAATTGTTACTTGATTTCTTGTCTATGGCATTTACTGCGTGCATTTACACAAAATGGTCTGCTCCATAACTGCAATTTCGCACAAGCCATAAAGGATCAGGCAATTCCGCCTCAAAATCCTATTATAATTGTTACACGATTTCTTTTCTATGGCATTTACTGCGTGCATTTACACAAAATTGTCTGCTCAATAACTGCAATTTCGCACAAGCCATAAAGGATCAGGCAATTCCGCCTCAAAATCCTACTAAAATTGTTACTTGATTTCTTTTCTATGGCTTTTACTGCGTGCATTTACACAAAATAGTCTGCTCAATAACTGCAATTTCGCACAAGCCATAAAGGATCAGGCAATTCCGCCTCAAAATCCTATTATAATTGTTACTCGATTACTTTTCTATGGCATTTACTGCGTGCATTTACACAAAATAGTCTGCTCAATAACTGCAATTTCTCACAAGCCATAAAGATTCAGGCAATTCCGCCTCAATATCCTATTATAATTGTTACTCGATTTCTTTTCTATGGCATTTACTACGTGCATTTACACAAAATAGTCTGCTCAATAACTGCAATTTCGCACAAGCCATAAAGGATCAGGCAATTCCGCCTCAAAATCCTACTAAAATAGTTACTTGATTTCTTTTCTATGGCATTTACTGCGTGCATTTACACAAAATAGTCTGCTCAATAACTGCAATTTCGCACAAGCCATAAAGGATCACGCAATTCCGCTTCAAAATCCTACTAAAATTGTTACTTGATTTCTTTTCTATGGCATTTACTGCGTGCATTTACACAAAATAGTCTGCTCAATAACTGCAATTTCGCACAAGCTATAAAGGATCAGGCAATTTCGCCTCAAAATCCTACTAAAATTGTTACCTGATTTCTTTTCTATGGCATTTACTGCGCGCATTTACACAAAAAAGTCTGCTCAATAACTGCAATTTCGCACAAGCCATAAAGGATCAGGCAATTCTGCCTCAATATCCTACTAAAATTGTTACTTGATTTCTAGTCTGTGGCATTTACTGCGTGCATTTACACAAAATAGTCTGCTCAATAACTGCAATTTCGCACAAGCCATAAAGGATCAGGCAATTCCGCCTCAAAATCCTACTAAAATTGTTAATTGATTTCTTGTCTATGGCATTTACTACGTGCATTTACACAAAATAGTCTGCTCCATAACTGCAATTTCGCACAAGCCATAAAGGATCAGGCAATTCCGCCTCAAAATCCTACTAAAATTGTTACATGATTTCTTTTCTCTGGCATTTACTGCGTGCATTTACACAAAATAGTCTGCTCAATAACTGCAATTTCGCACAAGCCATAAAGGATCAGGCAATTCCGCCTCATAATCCTACTAAAATTGTTACTTGATTTCTTTTCTATGGCATTTACTGCGTGCATTTACATAAAATAGTCTGATCAATAACTGCAATTTCGCACAAGCCATAAAGGATCAGGCAATTCCGCCTCAAAATCCTACTAAAATTTTTACTTGATTTCTTGCCTATGGCATTTACTGCGTGCATTTACACAAAATAGTCTGCTCAATAACTGCAATTTCGCACAAGCCATAAAGGATCAGGCAATTCCGCCTCAAAATCCTACTAAAATTGTTACTTGATTTCTTGTCTATGGCATTTACTGCGTGTATTTACACAAAATAATCTGCTCAATAACTGCAATTTCGCAAAAGCCATAAAGGATCAGGCAATTCCTCCTCAAAATCCTACTAAAGTTGTTACTTGATTTCTTTTCTATGGCATTTACTTCGTGCATTTACACAAAATAGTCTGCTCAATAACTGCAATTTCGCACAAGCCTTAAAGGATCAGGCAATTCCGCCTCAATATCCTACTAAAATTGTTACTTGATTTCTTCTCTGTGGCATTTACTGCGTGCATTTACACAAAATAGTCTGCTCAATAACTGCAATTTCGCACAAGCCATAAAGGATCAGGCAATTCCGCCTCAAACTCCTATTATAATTGTTACTCGATTTCTTTTCTATGGCATTTACTGCGTGCATTTACACAAAATAGTCTGATCAATAACTGCAATTTCGCACAAGCCATAAAGGATCAGGCAATTCTGCCTCAAAATCCTATTAAAATTGTTACTCGATTTCTTTTCTATGGCATTTACTGCGTGCATTTACACAAAATAGTCTGCCCAATAACTGCAATTTCGCACAAGCCATAAAGGATCAGGCAATTCCGCCTCAAAATCCTACTAAAATTGTTACCTGATTTCTTTTCCATGGCATTTACTGCGTGCATTTACACAAAATAGTCTGCTCAATAACTGCAATTTCGCACAAGCCATAAAGGATCAGGCAATTCCGCCTCAAAATCCTACTAAAATTGTTACTTGATTTCTTTTCTATGGCATTTACTGCGTGCATTTACACAAAATAGTCTGCTCAATAACTGCAATTTCGCACAAGCCATAAAGGATCAGGCAATTCCGCCTCAAAATCCTACTAAAATTGTTACTTCGATTTCTTTTCTATGGCATTTACTGCGTGCATTTACACAAAATAGTCTGATCAATAACTGCAATTTCGCACAAGCCATAAAGGATCGGGCAATTCCGCCTCAAAATCCTACTAAAATTGTTACTTGATTTCTTTTCTATGGCATTTACTGCGTGCATTTACACAAAATAGTCTGCTCAATAACTGCAATTTCGCACAAGCCATAAAGGATCAGGCAATTCCGCCTCAAAATCCTATTATAATTGTTACTCGATTTCTTTTCTATGGCATTTACTGCGTGCATTTACACAAAATAGTCTGCTCAATAACTGCAATTTCGCACAAGCCATAAAGGATCAGGCAATTCCGCCTCAAAATCCTATTAAAATTGTTACTTGATTTCTTTTCTATGGCATTTACTGCGTGCATTTACACAAAATAGTCTGCTCAATAACTGCAATTTCGCACAAGCCATAAAGGATCAGGCAATTCCGCCTCAAAATCCTACTAAAATTGTTACTCGATTTCTTTTCTATGGCATTTACTGCGTGCATTTACACAAAATAGTCTGCTCAATAACTGCAATTTCGCACAAGCCATAAAGGATCAGGCAATTCCGCCTCAAAATCCTACTAAAATTGTTACTTGATTTCTTTTCTATGGCATTTACTGCGTGCATTTACACAAAATAGTCTGCTCAATAACTGCAATTTCGCACAAGCCATAAAGGATCAGGCAATTCCGCCTCAAAATCCTACTAAAATTGTTACTTGATTTCTTTTCTATGGCATTTACTGCGTGCATTTACACAAAATAGTCTGCTCAATAACTGCAATTTCGCACAAGCCATAAAGGATCAGGCAATTCCGCCTCAAAATCCTACTAAAATTGTTACTCGATTTCTTTTCTATGGCATTTACTGCGTGCATTTACACAAAATAGTCTGCTCAATAACTGCAATTTCGCACAAGCCATAAAGGATCAGGCAATTCCGCCTCAAAATCCTACTAAAATTGTTACTTGATTTCTTTTCTATGGCATTTACTGCGTGCATTTACACAAAATAGTCTGCTCAATAACTGCAATTTCGCACAAGCCATAAAGGATCAGGCAATTCCGCCTCAAAATCCTATTAAAATTGTTACTTGATTTCTTTTCTATGGCATTTACTGCGTGCATTTACACAAAATAGTCTGCTCAATAACTGCAATTTCGCACAAGCCATAAAGGATCAGGCAATTCCGCCTCAAAATCCTACTAAAATTGTTACTTGATTTCTTTTCTATGGCATTTACTGCGTGCATTTACACAAAATAGTCTGCTCAATAACTGCAATTTCGCACAAGCCATAAAGGATCAGGCAATTCCGCCTCAAAATCCTACTAAAATTGTTACTTGATTTCTTTTCTATGGCATTTACTGCGTGCATTTACACAAAATAGTCTGCTCAATAACTGCAATTTCGCACAAGCCATAAAGGATCAGGCAATTCCGCCTCAAAATCCTATTAAAATTGTTACTTGATTTCTTTTCTATGGCATTTACTGCGTGCATTTACACAAAATAGTCTGCTCAATAACTGCAATTTCGCACAAGCCATAAAGGATCAGGCAATTCCGCCTCAAAATCCTACTAAAATTGTTACTCGATTTCTTTTCTATGGCATTTACTGCGTGCATTTACACAAAATAGTCTGCTCAATAACTGCAATTTCGCACAAGCCATAAAGGATCAGGCAATTCCGCCTCAAAATCCTACTAAAATTGTTACTTGATTTCTTTTCTATGGCATTTACTGCGTGCATTTACACAAAATAGTCTGCTCAATAACTGCAATTTCGCACAAGCCATAAAGGATCAGGCAATTCCGCCTCAAAATCCTACTAAAATTGTTACTTGATTTCTTTTCTATGGCATTTACTGCGTGCATTTACACAAAATAGTCTGCTCAATAACTGCAATTTCGCACAAGCCATAAAGGATCAGGCAATTCCGCCTCAAAATCCTACTAAAATTGTTACTCGATTTCTTTTCTATGGCATTTACTGCGTGCATTTACACAAAATAGTCTGCTCAATAACTGCAATTTCGCACAAGCCATAAAGGATCAGGCAATTCCGCCTCAAAATCCTACTAAAATTGTTACTCGATTTCTTTTCTATGGCATTTACTGCGTGCATTTACACAAAATAGTCTGCTCAATAACTGCAATTTCGCACAAGCCATAAAGGATCAGGCAATTCCGCCTCAAAATCCTACTAAAATTGTTACTCGATTTCTTTTCTATGGCATTTACTGCGTGCATTTACACAAAATAGTCTGCTCAATAACTGCAATTTCGCACAAGCCATAAAGGATCAGGCAATTCCGCCTCAAAATCCTACTAAAATTGTTACTTGATTTCTTTTCTATGGCATTTACTGCGTGCATTTACACAAAATAGTCTGCTCAATAACTGCAATTTCGCACAAGCCATAAAGGATCAGGCAATTCCGCCTCAAAATCCTACTAAAATTGTTACTCGATTTCTTTTCTATGGCATTTACTGCGTGCATTTACACAAAATAGTCTGCTCAATAACTGCAATTTCGCACAAGCCATAAAGGATCAGGCAATTCCGCCTCAAAATCCTACTAAAATTGTTACTTGATTTCTTTTCTATGGCATTTACTGCGTGCATTTACACAAAATAGTCTGCTCAATAACTGCAATTTCGCACAAGCCATAAAGGATCAGGCAATTCCGCCTCAAAATCCTACTAAAATTGTTACTCGATTTCTTTTCTATGGCATTTACTGCGTGCATTTACACAAAATAGTCTGCTCAATAACTGCAATTTCGCACAAGCCATAAAGGATCAGGCAATTCCGCCTCAAAATCCTACTAAAATTGTTACTTGATTTCTTTTCTATGGCATTTACTGCGTGCATTTACACAAAATAGTCTGCTCAATAACTGCAATTTCGCACAAGCCATAAAGGATCAGGCAATTCCGCCTCAAAATCCTACTAAAATTGTTACTCGATTTCTTTTCTATGGCATTTACTGCGTGCATTTACACAAAATAGTCTGCTCAATAACTGCAATTTCGCACAAGCCATAAAGGATCAGGCAATTCCGCCTCAAAATCCTACTAAAATTGTTACTCGATTTCTTTTCTATGGCATTTACTGCGTGCATTTACACAAAATAGTCTGCTCAATAACTGCAATTTCGCACAAGCCATAAAGGATCAGGCAATTCCGCCTCAAAATCCTACTAAAATTGTTACTCGATTTCTTTTCTATGGCATTTACTGCGTGCATTTACACAAAATAGTCTGCTCAATAACTGCAATTTCGCACAAGCCATAAAGGATCAGGCAATTCCGCCTCAAAATCCTACTAAAATTGTTACTCGATTTCTTTTCTATGGCATTTACTGCGTGCATTTACACAAAATAGTCTGCTCAATAACTGCAATTTCGCACAAGCCATAAAGGATCAGGCAATTCCGCCTCAAAATCCTACTAAAATTGTTACTTGATTTCTTTTCTATGGCATTTACTGCGTGCATTTACACAAAATAGTCTGCTCAATAACTGCAATTTCGCACAAGCCATAAAGGATCAGGCAATTCCGCCTCAAAATCCTACTAAAATTGTTACTTGATTTCTTTTCTATGGCATTTACTGCGTGCATTTACACAAAATAGTCTGCTCAATAACTGCAATTTCGCACAAGCCATAAAGGATCAGGCAATTCCGCCTCAAAATCCTATTATAATTGTTACTCGATTTCTTTTCTATGGCATTTACTGCGTGCATTTACACAAAATAGTCTGCTCAATAACTGCAATTTCGCACAAGCCATAAAGGATCAGGCAATTCCGCCTCAAAATCCTACTAAAATTGTTACTTGATTTCTTTTCTATGGCATTTACTGCGTGCATTTACACAAAATAGTCTGCTCAATAACTGCAATTTCGCACAAGCCATAAAGGATCAGGCAATTCCGCCTCAAAATCCTACTAAAATTGTTACTCGATTTCTTTTCTATGGCATTTACTGCGTGCATTTACACAAAATAGTCTGCTCAATAACTGCAATTTCGCACAAGCCATAAAGGATCAGGCAATTCCGCCTCAAAATCCTACTAAAATTGTTACTTGATTTCTTTTCTATGGCATTTACTGCGTGCATTTACACAAAATAGTCTGCTCAATAACTGCAATTTCGCACAAGCCATAAAGGATCAGGCAATTCCGCCTCAAAATCCTACTAAAATTGTTACTCGATTTCTTTTCTATGGCATTTACTGCGTGCATTTACACAAAATAGTCTGCTCAATAACTGCAATTTCGCACAAGCCATAAAGGATCAGGCAATTCCGCCTCAAAATCCTACTAAAATTGTTACTTGATTTCTTTTCTATGGCATTTACTGCGTGCATTTACACAAAATAGTCTGCTCAATAACTGCAATTTCGCACAAGCCATAAAGGATCAGGCAATTCCGCCTCAAAATCCTACTAAAATTGTTACTTGATTTCTTTTCTATGGCATTTACTGCGTGCATTTACACAAAATAGTCTGCTCAATAACTGCAATTTCGCACAAGCCATAAAGGATCAGGCAATTCCGCCTCAAAATCCTACTAAAATTGTTACTTGATTTCTTTTCTATGGCATTTACTGCGTGCATTTACACAAAATAGTCTGCTCAATAACTGCAATTTCGCACAAGCCATAAAGGATCAGGCAATTCCGCCTCAAAATCCTACTAAAATTGTTACTTGATTTCTTTTCTATGGCATTTACTGCGTGCATTTACACAAAATAGTCTGCTCAATAACTGCAATTTCGCACAAGCCATAAAGGATCAGGCAATTCCGCCTCAAAATCCTATTAAAATTGTTACTCGATTTCTTTTCTATGGCATTTACTGCGTGCATTTACACAAAATAGTCTGCTCAATAACTGCAATTTCGCACAAGCCATAAAGGATCAGGCAATTCCGCCTCAAAATCCTACTAAAATTGTTACTCGATTTCTTTTCTATGGCATTTACTGCGTGCATTTACACAAAATAGTCTGCTCAATAACTGCAATTTCGCACAAGCCATAAAGGATCAGGCAATTCCGCCTCAAAATCCTACTAAAATTGTTACTTGATTTCTTTTCTATGGCATTTACTGCGTGCATTTACACAAAATAGTCTGCTCAATAACTGCAATTTCTCACAAGCCATAAAGATTCAGGCAATTCCGCCTCAATATCCTATTATAATTGTTACTCGATTTCTTTTCTATGGCATTTACTACGTGGATTTACACAAAATAGTCTGCTCAATAACTGCAATTTCGCACAAGCCATAAAGGATCAGGCAATTCCGCCTCAAAATCCTACTAAAATTGTTACTTGATTTCTTTTCTATGGCATTTACTGCGTGCATTTACACAAAATAGTCTGCTCAATAACTGCAATTTCGCACAAGCCATAAAGGATCAGGCAATTCCGCCTCAAAATCCTACTAAAATTGTTACTCGATTTCTTTTCTATGGCATTTACTGCGTGCATTTACACAAAATAGTCTGCTCAATAACTGCAATTTCGCACAAGCCATAAAGGATCAGGCTATTCCGCCTCAAAATCCTACTAAAATTGTTACTTGATTTCTTTTCTATGG
>JAQBSW010013309.1:0-14286 GCA_029291075.1 Eudiplozoon nipponicum | reverse complement strand
GCAAATCAATAGGAAGTTATGTAAGCTAAGAATCAAACGAGATAATATAATGAAATGTAGTCTTATCAATGATGCTGATAAATTGTACAGTACAACTAATTGCACATATATATGTGATGTGATATCTTTTTATATTGTACATTTTCTAATTTTATTATTTGATGGAACATGTGTGGTTTGAATCCAAATAAAGATATTCTATTCTATTCTATTCTATTCTATAGTATTAAAAAAATGAGGTTAGATTTGATCGATAAAGAAATTAATTCATCACTGCTGATAATCCGTCAAAGATCAGAGAGAATTATTTTGGCTAAACTGAAGAGTAATCCTAGACTAGGATACAAACTCCTCACAGACTACGGTAAATATAAGGAAAAATTAAACCTTATATTACCTGTCAGTAAAACTGATTCTGAATTTCTCTGTGAATTGGATGAAGTATTTGGCAACTTGTTATGTAATCCACAGAACGAAAGCAATTTTATTTATCTACCGGATCCTTCGGGAAACCAGGATCTAGGACTTGTTATTGACAGTGATGCATTGATAGAATTAATGTTAAAAATAAAATTATAAAAACTAAAAGTTCACCTTGGTATATCGATTGATAACCTACTTCAATTACCTTTAAATTTTATGAATGCGCTCTGCAATTTTATAAATAGAATTTTGAAGAATGGGATATTACCAATCGATATACTAACAATAGTAACTAAACTTCTGCCTAAAGTAAGTAAGCCAACGTGTGCCAGTGATTACAGATTAATCTCTATTATCCCTTCGTTTTTTGAAGATAATAAAACGATTGATACTTGATCATTTAGAATGTATGCTGCCGGCTGATTTCGATATATGCCAACATGGCTTTACGAAAGACAGGTCGACAACTACTAATATGCTCTCTATGTGGAAACATGTAATTACATTAGATGAGAAAAGTTAGATGCATTAATTGTATTTATAGATATCTCAAAAGCTTTTCACTCTATATCTTTTGATGCTATTTTGAATGCGATTAATTTATTGAATATTGATCCGAATATTTTTAGATTACTTAGATACTATTTATATAATCAAAGAATGAGTATTCAAGTAAATTGTTTGATATCTAAATCAAAAAGGGTAACAAATGGAGTTCCACAGGGATCAAGTTTGGGGCCAATTTCATTTAAAATTTTATTTGCACATTTGGAAACTAAGATCCCTAACAGGTCGAGTTTGCAAATTCACTGATGATTTGAAAATAATCTTTCCAATTGATCCAAATAATGTCGAATTCTGTAAAAATAATGTGACACTAGATTTGTATGATTTAAGTAGATATTTGTTAACACTAGGGCTGAGAATAAACAGTAAAAAGACGAGAGCTTTAAAAATAGGTAACAGAACAGAATTTAATTATGTTTATTTTCATGATGCTGAGATTAATGATGTTTTTGAGATTAAACTTATGCCTTAAATTAAGGATTTAGGCATAACTATTCATTGTACGGCTTCTGCTGAGAGACAGATTGAAAGGATAGTAGGCAGTGCCAAGAACAGATGGGCATTAATAAATAGAAATATTATATCGCATGAAATAAAATTTTAAATGTTTATAATATGGATTAGACCGATACTAGAATATGCTGCCGCTACTTGGAATCCCTTAACAAAGGGTTTGTCTAATAAGATAGAAGCTGTATAAAGAAAAGTTGTGAAACAAATTAGTCCTATCTCCTGCACTATATACGCCACTAGATTACAGTTTGTATCACTGCATCCTTTATAGTTTCGGAGAATGTGCTATTGTATAAAAGGTTTCCATTTGAAGCAGTGGTCTGGTGCCTATATGAATCCCATAAGAAAGAGTTATGAAATTGGAACTAGATCTGGTCATTTTGCAATATCTCCACCATTGGTGGGGAATGTTGCGGGCAAGCTATTCTCTTTTTCAAAAATTTACAATATTTACAATCAATTGCCAAAGGGGCTTAGAGAAACGCCTCCAACTAAAATGTCTTTTAAATTTTTATCTACCGAACTAGAAAAAGTGTTCAATCCTGCTGATATTTTTAATATTGATTATGATAATACTTTCTCATGGTTAAATAAAAGACAGGATTAATTGTTTTCAGCAACATAATTTCTCGAGATTCTATCTTCCAATTTTTTATTATTAAAACTGAAATGTTATGCATTATATCATCTTGTTAATCAACAATGCATACAATCAATTATTAGTCATGGTTTTCTTTTTTTCTTACAAAATTTTATATTCGAAATTTAACTTAAATTTTCCTAATTTTGATGAAGAATCTATCACTCTTTACAGCTGAACTTTCTGATACTGATAAATTGTACAGTACAACTAATTGCACATATATATGTGATGTGATATCTTTTTATATTTTACATTTTATAATTTTATTATTTGATGGAACATGTGTGGTTTGAAAGATATTCTATTCTATTCTAAATTCCTTTACAGAAATGTCTCAATAATATCAATACGGATTTTTGGCATCAAGAAAGAAAATCTTAATCTTCGACAATTCAACAAAGAAAATTCCAAAAAATATATGCTAATTTTTATTTGTGGACGTTTTGTCCTCAACAATTCTATTCCTTTAAAAACAATATGTGTTCTATTCAAGACCAATTTATTTTGTTGATCGCTTAAGTGACATTGAACGATTTGTTATTTCATTTACTTTATTTGCAAAATAATATTGTATGAAATACTAATTTTTTTATGTGTTTGTAAGTATCGCGTTAACTTATTTTACATAATTTTCAAATCATGTTTTAAAATGGGGCTATTATTAGATTTATTCTAAAATTAATTACTGTAATTTTGAATAGGAAATTTTAAAGGTAGCTTCGTCTATTGGAATTTGGAATTTAAAAAAATCTATTGCGAAATCGAAACTTGCGTATCTTTGTGATTTATGACCTCTCTGTAATAATAACACTACTGGAGTAACAGTAAACACCATGTGTCATCTTTTATTCAATAAATAAAGCAGTTTGTGAATAAATGTCAGATGAAATGATTAATTGTAATTTTATTCACGAAAGAGTTCCAAGTGGCCGATTTCATCATAATTTGGACTCATATTTAGATGGCAGTTGTGATATTAGAAAACCAGATCATTCCTGTGTATTTAAGGTAAACGTCGTGTTGTTTATTTTTAGTCGGAAAATATCGAAACCATTTACTCCAATAATACAGAAGAAGAAGTTTATGTTAATGGAAAACATGTTTTTTGTACTTATTTTTCAGAAGAGTGTGAAAGATATCCTCATTTGGTATTTAGCTCGGAAACTCCTATTATTTGTTGTTGTAAAGCTTCATTTGGTCTTTCTTTCTCTCATAAAGACAAAGTGGTATGACTTTTTATTCCCATTTTAGGCTTCTAATTTTGTAAATGGTCATCTTCAAAAAGGGTTTGTAGTTGTTGAATCTGAAAAACTAACGTTTTTGGACAATAATGGAGAGCATTTTATTGCGAAGCTGCCATGCAAAGTGGATTCGGCATGGCCTATGCGTCGAATTTTATTGCTTGAGCGGTCAGTTATGTCAGAAGAACGTGATTTTCCTTCAGCAACCGCTGATTGCAACTCTACTTTGTGTACAATATTTACCGTTTCCCACCCTCTTGATGAGGTTACTCCTGTTATTTTGCGTTTTCCGTCGCGAAGCGGTGATAAAGATATCGTTATGTTTGCTAATGATACTAAAATGAAGATTGTATCTGTAATCAAACGATATAATCTTGTTATTACTTACGACTGTTTAACTGGTTTACATTCTATATGGCGATTGGAAGATGCTAACCCACGAGTAACTATGTCTTTTTAAACTAGCATTAAGTTGTACGCTCATTTATACGCCATTGGTGAAGATAACAGGGCTCATGTATCTATGTTGAGTTTTACCGAAACGTTCTACGGAAATGAATTAAGAGCCGAAACTCCTAGAAAATCACAATGCCCGCCGAAGTCCTTGGTTGCGCTCAGTCCATTCGCTTCTTCTTTATCAAAAGTTAAACGTAAAACACGATCGAATATCGCTGATGGTCAAATGCATTTAAAAAAAGATGTAAGTTTAATGAGAGCTGTAGAGGTATAACGTGTAATGAATCATTTAAATCATTTCCATCTCTCTATTTTATTAAGAAATCCGGAGCTCCCGAAAATATTATGGAGCATATTCAGCTAATGTCACAACTAAATGGCACCAGTATCAAAGAAGCTCATCATCAAATAAATAACAAATCATTGATTGCTGGTCACAAATATCCTGTGAAAAGCTCAAGACGGATGTCCGCTAATCTGACTAGAAATGTGTCAATGCACTCGTACAGGTAAATATAGTCAATTAAATCGTTTTATATCTGTTTTTGCATTTTTCTATATGCTATAGTTAGTAATAATTCCATTTTATTTAGGAACAAGAAAAAATATGTAATTAAATATAGTTTACCTCCCCATGGACAGGTCACGCGCAATTAAACCTGTATTTATGTTTTATGCGAATAGGTATTTCTATTTTCCGCTTACTAATAATATTGGGTTTATATTTGGCAACAGCGGCTATCTAGTCCATCAATTGAAAAATCAAGGGAAAAAAATCAAAATTATGATTGTGCATGGGCGCGTTATTGGAACGAGCCACTATACGTAGGTAATAATAGAAATGGTAAATATTGTATGTGAATACAACAGGCTCTTAATAAACATAAGTATGTAACATATATACCTATGTTTATATTTAAATCGAGTAAGCGTTGGCAAGTTGGAAGTTTACAAGTCTTTAAATATAAGTTTCTAATATAAAGCCGATAAAAATATAACGGTAATATAATTATTTATTCGCATTAACCGACCAGGTTACAGTTAAGCAGCTATTCAAATAGGAATATAAGAAATCCTTCAGAGTTTTGTATTATTAATTGAATGACGACTAACAAAGGGTACATTAGTAACTGAAGTATTGTAAATTGTTCATAGATACTATCATATAGTGATTGAAATGAGAAATATGAACAATAAGTTAAAGCAAAAAAGGTATTTATTTTTTATAAACAGTTAGTAATGTGGCAATTTAGTGAGTGAGATTATTTTAGCAAACGTCATTTACGCTTACAGTAAACTATTTTTAATGACAATGTAGAAAAGTAACAAAACCAAATTTAACTGTTATAAGACAAAATTGAGTCGATAATAATTTACAACTCATGCATTCTACGATTGCGTAATACATTTGCTTCTATAGACGTAATAAATAATGTTAACTGTTATGTTCGTGATTACTTGGAAATTGTACATCAGATGTTCTGGTTAAGTAATGTGTTTGCGAGACTACTATGGATGAGAACCGCACTTTTATTTTCCATGCCTTGTTTATACATTGAGGTTTATTACGGCAGTTCATTTCCTACCACTTCCAATACACCGTGGCTTACACGCGGGGTGAGTAATTTTACTAGCATGGGGAGCGAGTTCATTGTCTGCTGCTTTAATACAAATATCTCATTGAGATCATCTAAGTGCAGGATCACTGAGTATAAATAATTAATTTGCACTATAAAAGGCGTATTTATTTTATCTTGTATTTCACAGAAAATCATGAAAATTGAACTATTAATTGATCTATACAGCATCGATTGGTCCAAAGACAGTGATTGTTTGATTGTTTAAGGCATGATTTCCGTTCTCATTAATCAGATTTAATTAACAATTCGTCACCACATCACAAAAAATGTCAATCAGTCTTTGCCAGATCAAGAATTTCAGGCAAACACAGTTATTTATCTTCATAGGAATATTTGATCAGATGTTCGAAGGTTGCATAATGCTTTCTAATGCCGGTCCCTGAGTATCAATTGTTAATTTACAACTCAAATGACATGTGGGCGGTTGTCTTGTCCTTAATCAGTTAATATTACTGTCCGATATCCAATAAAGCAATAAGGATGTACCAAATAATGCTATTTCGCAGAAATACCTTAAAATATTGGACAAATAGACTATCACAATATTCCGTTAGCCGTAAAAAGCATGTGAAAAACAGCTGTCATAACCCTTTAGTCTACATACACATCAGAATATGGGTTTGTCCTTGGAGCACATCACAGATGCTTCCACGTTTCATGAATGAGCGTCCGAACAAATTATTGTACATATTTTTACATTGATTACGTCATAATCACCTCTGTTTACGTTAACTAGCATTTAACAAATATAAAATGTATATTGAGACGAATTGACAAACTTAGCTTAGTTTTAGACATGGAAAGGTGTGCACGTGTGTGTGTGTGCAACAACATGCAAATTTGCATGGGCACTCAATCAGACACCCGACCGATTAAACACTTTCCGTCACTGCTACCATGATACATACATTTATTCCAGACCATTTATTTCAATGATGACACAACAAAAAAGACCTACCGAACATCTTGAAAGGCGAATATCGCCAAAACCCAACGCGTGTTTGCGTTGGGATTCTGCAAGTCAGCTTACTTTTGAATGTATTGTAGATTTGCTTGTTCATATTACTATGTTATATGCCATCAAATCGAGCGCGTTATTGAATATCTTCACAGATGCATCCGTTGTGGCTTTAAGTGCTATACTTAAACAAGATGCTAACTGCGATCTTCGTCAAGTAAGATTTTACTCGCGTAAAGTAAGCAGAGCAGCAGTATTCAGAAGCGAACTATTGACCATTCATGATTCATATATGCACTTCCACAACTATTACTTATGCCAGTTGTTATAAGTACAAGTTAACAATTCAACGTTGGTGGAAGCGCTAAAAATAGGTTCTCAACTACATTCGGAGTAATCTACGGGTGTTTAACTCTATTATTAGCCAGATTGCTTATATTGGAATTAACAGAATTGTTCATCACAATGCGAAGCATCCAGATGAAGCAGGTACCCGATAGAGTGTTTATCTCCTGCAAAAGAAAATTACCTTATCGATTTAATAGTTTCAACTTGGACGCACAAAGTTAATATGGATTCATCTTAAAATGTATGGATGTCATCGTCCTGTTTTTGACGAATATCATAACTTGAGTCATCTTCGTATGAGTGAACGTATTTCGATATTTGAACGTTTTGAGTTTCAAAGTGGTCGTTTCTATTCATCCGTGTTGAACTCATTACCATTCCTGATGTCCGGGTTTTTCGCTTCTACATAAAAGTTATCGGACGTCTAATATAGATGATTAGATTGCAACTTCTGCGTTCTTGCTTTACTGGGTGCAAAGGCTTTTTATTCCAGATGTGGTGGTGATTGATTAAGGTGCTAACTTCATGTCGAGCAAGTTCCTAGAGTTTACGATAACTTTGAATGGATTTGAGATGAACAATGGCGTTGAATCCAAAATATAATAGCCTTGTCGAGTGTACGCACCGCTAATTAATGGTTCTTTTGTGCTTCGCGTGAAAAATCTGATTAATTGACTGCACTACCATCAGTATTATCAGGCATGTGTTCTCAGAATCACACGTCACCTTTAGCTATCATCCTCAACTCTATGCTGATTTTATAGGTGATTTTGAGATAAGTGAATGAATTTAACTATATTTTTGTTGACGTTGAAATGACGTTACTCGTGGATGCTTGCTTAAAGACGGTTCATGTGAAATTTGTATTGATTCAAAAATTTTGCTTGAAATATTTTTTTAAATGGGTCAGTCAGAAACGCGAGAGTTTCCGATAGGCTAGTGCGCGCTTCTTATATCCTTTTACATATAATGCAACACATTTCTTAACTGTATTATCAGTATATCGAACGAATTTTAACATAGCATAAGATAAATAGAGTTAATATCATTGTTAGGACTTATTTCTTAACTAATGCACTTGGGATTTTATTTCGTCTGGCCGAAAGAAATTACATTCTATTATGTTATGTATTAATTTGTCTAGGATTTCCTTTTTTAAATCTCTTCTTACTAGGCAATTTTCAAAGCAATAAAAAACATAAATATGCATAAAACGTGGGATCTATGATGGCTAAGTAAGAAAAATAAATACTCCGTTATTTTCTATGTTCAGAATGAAACTTTTTTGTAAGATGTGTTAATTGTAAGCAGGCGTTTTTTAAGTGCTAGCTGTACATTTTTTGTTAAGAATTTCATCTATTATTGTAATAATTATGATACATTTATTTGACAACAAATGTAACTAGCAACACAATTGTATCGTAATTCGTAAAATGGTTTGGGTTGCCATAGGTTTTAAATATTTGAAGTGTTCACAATGACTGATCTAAACTGGAAAACATGTGTATGGAGACTCCGTATTGGGTGGTCTATTGCTTTGATGTTATGTGCTAAATTTCACGAACGACTGAGAATGACATAAATGAGCTAAATCGAGGAGTATAGTTTGAAAGATTGTTTTAAAAAGAACTAAAAAGAGAAGGGTTACCAAATTCAAGGTTATTTTCACCACAGAAATTAGTATTTATACAATTTAGTTTTGTAAACGATGGTGAGGTGGCAATAAATTATTGAAGTTTATGGAAAAATCCCTACCTATAACAATGTTTTCAATTCTGAAGGATCTCATTTGAAAAA
Source organism: Eudiplozoon nipponicum (assembly GCA_029291075.1). Classification (NCBI taxonomy): domain Eukaryota; kingdom Metazoa; phylum Platyhelminthes; class Monogenea; order Mazocraeidea; family Diplozoidae; genus Eudiplozoon; species Eudiplozoon nipponicum. The sequence goes on along the minus strand of JAQBSW010013309.1, from coordinate 5,700 downwards.
TGAATCTGTGGCTTATAATATCTGTCTGTCTACGCATCTCTATTTTATTTGATCATCAGTTCGAAGAATTGGGAAATCATTGGCTATGAGAGACAATAATATATGGCAACACCGCGGAATATTGTCAAAGATGTTGAGTAAATATTTATGAAAAATTGTTTTTGATATTGCGATTTGAGGCAGTTTTTGTTTACATGTCAGAAATCCATTGTGCAATTTTAATGTTGTCCTGTGCGGATTTTATTGTTCGACTACATAATCGTTTAAACAGTAAAGTTTTAAAAATGAGCAGTGTTTGAATTTGCTTTTCTGGTGGTACTACGAGGATTTACCATATATGTATTTGTGGTTTAATCCAATTATTTCGTCAAAAATAAAATATTGAGAATTTATAACTTTTTCCTAAAAAATAAGATATTGTTGTGGTCAGCTCTACACGAAGTGAAGAGTGAACTTTGCCGGTAATAAATAGATACAATTATCACTATCGGAAAAAGTGAGGTTTCATTCAGATCTGCTGATGGCTGTCAAAATATCTGAAAACGCTAAGGTATGTAATTAGGAGACGACTGGCAACACTACTTCCTGCATACCTATGCGCAATCACCGTTGTGCATATAGCGAATTTCTTATTGCCTTTGACATAAAATGACCGAATGAATAAGGACCTTTCTAGGGCTTATGGCTTTCCTGAAGATCCCTGTATGTGAGACTCATTTTCGTCGACGATCGCATATGTGCAGGTTTCTTGTTGATTTTTTAATTAGTATTTAAATTTAATGCCATAAATATAAGTTTTTATGTCATATATTATTCTCATCTTTATGAAATTGTATGTCATGACTGAAAATTTAACCACAGCATAATACCTTTATTTGACTTTACTTTTATAGCAGTCTACCTAACAACCAAACTTCGCACATGCTTGATGCCGATTTTTCTACCGGAAATTTATTAGGCCAGTGTGACCAATTGGCTAATGAGGAGCCATTACTGCCAAAGGTTGCACTTTGTCTTATCTGGTCAGAGACCTGTGAGGAGTCCAAACAAAATACTTACAAACCGCAATCAATTGAATTAAATAAAAATCTGAGGTCGACTCCTAGTCAAGTTCGCCCTTCTGCATTAATGCAAACTCCAACTACGTGTTTGTTTTATTTTATTATTATTATTATATATATATATTATTATTATTATTATTATTATTTACCAAAAGTCAATTGACATGTTGATAATTAATCAGCGCTAGAAAAGCAAATTATATGTAACAAGTGCATAGTATTCTGACTGTATTCTTTTAGATATTTATAACTCATCATCGTATAATTTAAAACTGAAAATCTTTTTTCCCATGTCTCTTCTTAAACTTAAAATTATTTTGCTTAATGCGTTTATTTCGTAAGTCGTAATGTCTTCTAATAAGATTTAATTATTGCCGTGCATGTATTTCTGATGTTGTCTTACTTTAATGCTTACTTGGCCATAATGGTGTTGTGTAGATGTTTAGTTTGCTTTACTTCTACGTGTCATCTAGATCATTATACTCATAATATCTGGGTACTCTCTCTCTCTCATAAATCTCACTGATTATTCGTGTGTCTAAGTTATTATTTTTTCGTTATTTATAGACATTTTCGTATTTTTAAAAAATGGTTTGCTTCTTATGGTATAGTGGCAAAGAAAAGTTAGTTACCATTGGATTTGTATGGCTGTGCATGATGATGGTGATGAATAATTGCCTTTTGATCAATTCATCTGATACCCTGCAGTGTTTTGTTTGTTTAGTGTAGCAGCTGCATTTATAATGAAAGTTTCGGATGTGAATAAGGGGTGAATTGTATCAATGTTACGATTTTCATGTGTTTAATGCAATATTTTTCATATTAATTCACCCAAATAGTATTAATCGACAGTCAGACTAAGATTGAGTATCTTTTAAAGCTATCCTCTTTCCTTCAAAGTAGTTTTCTTACACTAAAATGGTAATTTGTCCTTAGATAATATTTCTATCAGTCCTGCCGGCTGTTTTCTGCACGGTCCGTAAACAGTTTTTTAATACAGCAATGTAGAGCATGGACCATTCATAATTTCAACAAATGCAAGCAATTTACATCACAACTGAGAATTTTGGTTTTCGATTTCTATGAACAGAGCGGATCGCGACGAAGTCCGCCGCCTTGGCTGGTCTAAATTATCCAAATGACCAGAAACCATGTTTAAGTGAATGTCAAAAAACCTTTTCGACGGACAAGGAATAGTTGCTAAAATAAACCATAACTATAAAAAGGAATGTTGAGTGAGTAAACGCTTGCCTATACAACCGATTTCAACTTTTTCTAAAATGCGCGTTTATGTTATCGTCGTATATTTTCATACTAACTTATAACTACACAGGTCGAACTGCTGTAACATCTGGTCACGAACTAGCTAAATTAACGCACCCACGGCTGGCTGCCCAATTGGCTTCAGAATTAGGACCCCGTGCGGTGTTACAACAACAAAACTATCAGGGTGCGAATACTTCGATTACTGGCGTGACCACTGGCAGTCTAAATAATCATCGATGTAATTCAACTAAAGAAGCACAAATTAGACCATCCTTAGTCACTTCTTCGCCGATGCCATGTCTAACTGGTGTTGTCAAATGCGGAACATCAATTGATGAACCACAAACCAATACACAAGTCGTGGACAATTGCAACGAGGTAAGTTTAGGATTTTTTACTGTTGATATAAACAGCGCGCATGATAAACAGATTCATTTCAGCACGATTTATATCGTATCGTTTGTCCAAACTAGCCTGAGCAGTCGTATTAGATGTGTCACGTTTATTTAGATTAAAACTGCGTTCTTAAGTCGTAATACTGGCAATAGTGTATAATGTATATGCTAACATTCCTCGCTTCAAATACTGTTAAATACGTATAATACTCCATCGCTGTTGTCCGTTTATGCACGTTGCATTTTTGCTTCTATGTTTACTCGTCATTCTGAGCGGTAACATATATTTGTTTTGAAGTTATTTCGTCTGTGTGTAATGGTTAAACATGTTGGCAATTTATTCTGAATTACATTTTTTCATATTATAAAATAATAGCCGAAGTTTAGCAGCAAGGCTCTCTTATCCAAACTTCGAGCAATGTCCTCAATTACTATAATCAAGATTGCGATCTTGATATAAACACCTGACCCACTAGGTACATACGTTTGTCAGCATAAACTAATAATTGGATAATGTAGTGAAGGCAATTCATCCAGTAGACCGGTTTCGTCCTTATTGGGAGCTCAACAAGTACAATAATGACGAAGTAGTTCTACTGGATGAATTGCCGTTTCTACACTATGCAATTCTTAGTTTATACTGACAAATTTATGTACTTAATGGGTCAGCTTTTTATATCAAGATCACAGCCTTGATTATAGTAATTGTTATCACCACCCGCGCAACTAATGTTCATTTAATTTCTTCAGTTGATTGTTTGTTTAAAACTGTCTTTGAAAAGCATGCTACATAACATAATTTATCATTAGAAAAAAGCCCATTGTTAATTGTTTAATAGTGTTAAACGATCGGCGAAACAAATTCACAGTAAAAACTAATTTTAAAAATTATTAAATTCCTGATAAAAATTCGATATTATTTTATGTTAATAGATTATTTAATTACTAGGTAACCATATTTTCTGAGTAAATTTTGTTTTCAACCGGTGTTCACAATTAAAAATATTTAATTTAATGTTTTTTATATTTGCACTGCTGCATAATATATATCCTGAAATCTTCATCGGTGTTCTTTTTATTTATTTAAATGATATAGTTTTTCGACAGACATTGTTTGGTTTTATATAAATCAACATTGCGGACTTGATATAAACACAAGTCACACTTTAGTCGATCATGTTGTGTCCACCTATGTTTGATGTTCCACGAACTTGGATGTCGTTTGTATTTATTATTAACGTGTCGTCTAGACGAGCCTTAATTATGCCTAACTCGTCCGTTAAATTCTTCATTTGAGACGCCAGTGCCTGAATCAACGTTTCGACCCCATCAGAAGACATATTTAATTGTGCCATAAATGCTTTATTTTTACTCAATTATATATAGAATTTTGCACGCACAACAAGAATCTATTTAATAAAACAAATTTACACATTAATTAATATATGTTCACATCAGCTCAACGTCTGCTTTTCTCATTGTGCTGCCTGCTTACTTCTTATCCGGGCGCTTCTGCGAGGAATTTCTGTTGAAATAATGTCTGCCCTAGATAAGACCTTTTGCTCATTATTTGTCTTAAAGGTGGCTATTGCCACATCTTCCCCCCCCCCTCAGGAATCGGCTTTCGCACTCTGCTTAAACGATCCAGTGCCACAGCTCGTGGTCCATCGGGCAGGCTAACAAAAACAGTATTGTGCTCGGCGTCCACCCTCTCCACGCGATACGGCCCATCATTGACAGCCTGCAGTGCCATGGGCTCGACCCTCGCTACCATGACATAATCGCCGACCTTTAGGCGAGTGCGTGTCGGTTGCCTTGCATAGCTTTGTCGCTGTGTGGCGCCTACATATTCAGTTAACTGTTTTAGTCGTTCCTGAATATCCGCTATGGTGCAGCGCTCATGGGACCCTTGGATTACAGGTTCACCTGGCAGTCTTATGTGTCCTCCATAGACCATGGTCGTTGGAGCGAAACCTGTCGCTGTTGAGACTGTAAAGCGCATGGCCCGCTCAACCAAATGTAATTTGTCTCTCCACGTTCCCGGGCTCTCGTGGCACCAACATCGCAGTACCTCTTTCATCGTCCTATGTGCGCGCTCAGCTGTTGCATTGGTTTGCGGGTGATAAGTGGTTGTGCGGGAATGCTTTATGTCAAGGTCTTTGCACCACTGATTAAATTCTTTCGACTCAAACTGTGCGCCTTGATCGGTGACAATAACTTGTGGGGTACCGAATCGACTGAGCCATCGCTCTTCTAAGCACGTTATAATCTTTCTGTTGTGATCTTCTTCAGTGGTACAAACTCGACCCATCGGGTAAACTTATCGACCATGGAAAACACATAGGACACGCCACCGCAAAGCTACTGGCAGTGGACCTACCAGGTCGATATGCAGAAACTCGTTCCGTGCAGTAGCATTGAAAGCAATCGGAGTGACCTTTTCTCGTTTTTGTGGTTTACAACGTTGGCATGTAGTGCATTGTTGACAATAGCTACGAATTTCTTTGGACATACCAGGCCAATACAATCGTGACTGCAATGTCTCAATGAGCCGCCCAGCGCCGGGATGTCCCAATGTTTTATGCCAAAAGGCCATTAATTCTGTTCTTATAGATTCTGGCACAAACCATTGCACTGTTTGTCCTTCTTTCCGCACCAACAGGCCGTTCTGTAGACTCAACGTTTTATATGGTGCCAACACCACTGTGCCGTTTTTTAACTGATTGACTATTTCCTGACATGTAGCATCTCTTCCCTGTTCTTCAGAGACCTTTATAAGCGGCGAAACCCGAACAGCGGAAATTCTGCTGAGCGCATCGGCCGCCGCATTCTCGATTCCTGCTCTATGATGAATTGATATATCGTACTCTTCTAGTTCTTCAATGGCTCGATGTACTCGTTTCTTCTCAATACCTAGTGATCTCCAATGCACTAGCGCTTTGTGGTCGGTAAAGACGTCCACGTGTCCCCCTATGACA
>JAQBSW010013308.1:0-14286 GCA_029291075.1 Eudiplozoon nipponicum | reverse complement strand
ACACCAATCCCATTGTATTTAACCAGTCACCAAAAAACATAACAAAAGTACCGCCAGCAGCAACGCACTGACGCGTTTCGACCTTCCATGATCATCATCAGAGTACGATGGCAAACTGACTATCGAGGATCAAAGCGCATTGCATATATATAGAAAGCAACATAATTTCACATACAGTGAACCATCTCTGTTTCGCGGATTCACCACATTGCGGATTTTTTCTTTTTACTACATGAGAAAATAAGTTGAGATATCGCGGATTTTCCGGTAATGTGGAAAATAGTCGCGATATATGAAGACCCAAAAATATTTCTTGAAAGAGTTTCCTTGATGCGCAACTGGAATAATTGTAATTACCTGATCTGCGTTTTGACTAACGCAGCTTTCATTGTTCCAGTAATTTTCTTTTTCTATGATATTTCGATCTTCATTACCGAAGATCTTCATCAGATGCATTTCACGAAACAAATGAAGCAAGCGCGTTATTTCCTCTAGTCATAATATTTATATACCCCAGACTGACCATTCATTGGTTATACGTGTGTCACTTGTGTGTGTGTGTGCATTTTCATAACTGTTGTTTTCATCTAACTAATTTAGACCAGAGTGGCTAAATAATAATTTATCAATTGCATGCAATAACTAATCGTTTTTTTTTAAACACACTCAATGTAATGTGACCCAAAAATATTTTGTTAATTTTTTTAAACATAAAAAAATAGTATTTCCTAGTCTACGAACATCAAAGAAAGCATAAAATGGTATAAAACATGTACATTTCGAGTATTTGAATTTGTAACTAACATGAAAAAACACGAACCATATTCTAAAATTTAAACATTTTTGCGTGTTTCAGATTAGAATACTGTGCATACGTGCTCTGTAAAATGGTGACATGTTAACTTTACATACACAGAGGGCTTCAAAGTCCGAATACATGCTAAATAAGTACTGTAAATATGGTGTCCCTTCTTCGCGGATATTCAGCTATCGCGACCGGTCTTGGAAAAGATCCACCGCGATAAACGAGGGTTCACTGGAATCTACATTTATCGACTTAGCTTTCCAAAAATTGACTATAGAAAACACCGGATTTTACAGACAGGTTTAAATTCTGCGCAAAGAAAATGCCTGCTATGAAATAGGTTTAACCTTCAATACATGATTATTTTATAATTCAATCTACAAATGCATAAAAATGTCCGTATAACATGTTATAAATGCATTGAATTTAGTGTTAAATCGCGGTAAAAGGGGAAAAGGTCTTGGAGTTGGTGCCAAATAAGTGTCAACGCAAGATTTTTCGTTTCGTTTGTCATCGTGGTGCAACGCTCATTTCTTATTTTATGCGAGGAGTTCTATGGCAAACAAAAATTCTACCTTAGAAAACGGCATCCGAGATGCTTTCATGTACCTGGGAGTACGATAATGACTCACTGCTATATATATATATATATATATATATATATATATAAACTTACTTTACTTTACTGCGGCTGACTCCTTTTGGAGGATAAGCCGGCTCCACATTTCATGGAGTTTCTTGGGAATTTGGTACAAGTGGTGTCCCCTCACCACTCGGCTTTTTGATCGAGGACGCACCTCTAGCCTTTGCACATCCAAGCGCAGTCTGCAAGGCAGCAGTAAGTTGCATGGTTGCCGGTGGCTGTTGAGAGCTAATTCGCCATTCGGAAGTACGGGGTACTGTCCAGGAGTCCATGTAATCCTGTGGCTGTTGAACCCTTTTGGTATTTTATAGGAGATCCGATTGTAAGTCGGAAATCCACCACGCCCTGATGACACCACCGCCATAGCCCCGTTAGCCCATGTACGATCGGCCATCGAGACATGGTTGACACCGTCGTACCACGTTGAGGAGGGGATGGACTTTACGACGGATATATATATATATATATATATATATTCTGCGGTAGTAAGTGAATTTATCATTCTTCAACATATAAGAAAGAAGAACCGTAATCCATGAAATAACATGTATTAATAAGTATCATTTTAACCAGTATCTACAGTTAATATTCTGGATTCGTTAGTGATCGTAAGTATATCTTACTATTGCGCAATGTAGACTACTTCTTTTTTGTAAAGCCATATAATACGATATGGTATGGCGTATTGATTTATATATATATATATATATATATATATATATATATATATATATATATAAATGAATGCTTTTCTGTAGGTATGAATGTATGTATTTATTTCCGCAAATAAAATGAAAACGGCTCAACCGAATCACACAACTTTCGCTCCACCAATTCTACCACTTCATGGGAAGATTACAATCTCTATATGATTCAGATTGGTTGTGTGCAAGATGATATTTTGACACTTGAACCCCAATGCGTAGGAACTTTTCGTTACTTAACCTGTTATGTAAAAATTACTTTTTCCAAGTTCAACTCAAAAGAATACGAGAAGCAATTCGAATCGAGCACATTTAACAATGCTATAACGTTTATAATACACCCATGAGGAAATAATTGCGTCTTTATAGTTCGAAACTTCTGTGATGCAAGAGGGAAGATGTATTGTTGCGTTGTATAGCATGTATCTTAACAGACTAACCGTATGATTTCAAGCGTTTACAGTTTCCCGTGAGAATTGCTTTTGCGATGACCGTCAAAATGCGCAAGGACAATCTCTGCAAATTTGCAAATTAGATTTGCAGACTCCATGCATCTCGCATGGACAGCTTTACGTGGCCTTTTCACGAGTCGGAAGACCATGTGATTTGTTCGTATTCAAACCGGAAGGACGAACAAAAAATGTCGTGTTTTCACAAGCACTGCAGTAGTTCAATTAATTTAAATTATAACTTGATATTTTTTACTATTGAGAAGAATTATTTTCCACAAAATCTGACGCCATGTTTTGAAATATTATCAAAATTCATCTCCATAAATTTAAATTATTGCGAGGTCCAGCAACGCAATACCATATCACACCATATGGCTTTAAGAAAACGAAGTTGTGTACACTGCGTAATTACAGGATAAATATAGCTAAGATGTGATTGGTTACGAGAAATGTGCATTTCTGATTGGATGATCAAAGACATTACAAAGGGATCCGGAATATTAAACGAAAATTGGTTGCACGGGCGGTCATAATAATTACTATAATCAAGGTTGCGATCTTGATATAAGCACCTGACCCATTAATTATTTAAATATTTCAGTATAAACATCAATATAAACATATCTTTATATATAAATGGGAAAGCAAAACAAGATAGAAATATGTGAACATAGAGAGAGTGAAAAACTGAAACCAATCAAATTGCGTGCGTCACACTCTCTCTATGTTCACATATTTCTATCTTGATTTGCTTTCCAATTTATATATAAAGATATGTTCATTAGTAGATATTTGAGAAGACAATGCGAAAGAAATGTTTCTTGTATCTGATAAAATTTCTTTTTGTTTTTGCACACAGGAAGGGTACAATGAATTTTATTAAAGCTCGCATTTCAAAAGTATATATATATACTAATCATTTCAGATGATATTGCGTATTAACAAACTTTATTTGTGTGTAGAAAACGGCATAATCGTGAGTATATTTATTTTGCGTAACCAGGCTCTCTTAGTATTCGACGCGTAGGATTTGCTCTGAATTTAGCTGCATGAACATACGGTGTTTCGAGCTGTTTCGTGCAGTCATTCCTGATAGGAGTACGTAACTTTGAAATTCTTGTTCATGTAGATAGCTTGACAAATCAGTGTTTTTGCACGTTTTGACTAGAAACACTGTCAGCTTGACGCATGTTCGCATGCATTTCGTGCCTATTGGGCAATCCTCGGTGGGACCCGGCACTGCACTCAAAACCGCCTATGTATTTGGTCAATAAATGTCGGACGGGTGGTGAGGGGACACCACTTTTCTTGGACCAAAGTATATTCGGATTTTCGCTATTCAGACCAGTTAGATTAGCCTTCAGAATATTTTCGTAGTTTTGTCGGAAGGACGGTTGTTCGAGTTTGCCTACATCAATTTGGGGTTTATTCTTAATTATTTTCCCGGAAAATTTTAGAGCAAATCTACAACGGATAAGTGCATGGTCCGTTCTCGACATAAGTGTTCCAAAAAGAGCGACAATCCTGGATGCAACCACGCCATCTATAACTAATTGCTACATGATCTATTTGAGTCCACCGTTGTCCGGGTGCTGGAGGACGCCATGTAGCACAACGTTTAACACTACGTCTGAAATTTGTACTACTTAAATATAGTCTATGTTCAGCGCAGCTATCCAAAAGCCGTTCACCACTATCATTGCGAGTCGAGCTTAGAGTGTATCTTCCACCTAAATGAAATTCTGTGTTACTTAAGCGACCAACTTGAGCATTCATGTCACCCATAACCAGGACTATATCTGAACTTCGTGCTTTACTTAGTAAGGAGCTTAATTCGGAGTAAAAAGCGTCCTTGCTTTCTTCTGTGCTGCAATCGGTAGGAGCATATGCAGATACAACGAAGAGGCAACGATGATAACGGTTTTTTGCTTTGATTTTAGTAGATGTATTTAAACGTGCCACACACAATCGACTATTTAAAAGGATCCATTCAATTAAGCAAGCTTCAGCTCGCGCGCTAAGGGCAATACCAACGCCCCATTTACCGGCTTGAGAGGACTCTGTGGAACCAGATGTTCGAAGCCAATAACGCGTAGATAGGGATGGTGCAACTAGTTCTGTAATACACGTAGGATCCTGTATTCTGGTTTCAGATACGCAACATATGTCGATTTCTAATTTGTCCAACGTACGAGCAAGAGATTCTTGCTGTCCAAGTTGTTTTAATGTTCGCACATTAAATGCGCCTACGTTAAAACCTAACGTAGGTTTAATGAATGATCGTCTACTAGAACCATTTTCGATATTTGGCAACCTGGTATTGGGCTCAGTGTTATGATCTAAACCAACCATATTTATAGTATCTAAAAGAGTGTTATTGTTAGATTGAGAAGAGGAAGGGGAGGGAAGGACGCAGAATCGAAGATAGGGGAGTTGCCTGCAGTAGCCTGTTTTCGCTTATCCACCCTGCACGGCTCAGCAGATAAGGCGACCCTTTTTATACTGCGCGACGGCCGATGCAGTATGTAATTATTGTAAGTTGTACTTGTCATGGTTATATGTGGACTGTAAAAGAACACTAGGTCGCCCATTCCTAGTGATGTTTTTTATTCTGAGTTTTCCTTCTCCTAGATAGTCTGCCAACCAAGGCTGATGAACGGTATCTGCCCAGATGCCAGTGGCCAAGGTTTCTTTCAGCAGCCGAAATTTGCCCGTCACGTCTGGAACGTTTGCTCTCATTCCGTCACTACACATTTAACAAAAAGTTAAAATGCAGTTAGACCAAACTCGAGGCTTCACATAAAACGGGATGATGGCTGTCCCTTTATGGCCCGGCAAGGTTCATGCTACCAATCCCGGGTCGACTAGCTTGAGCCCGCCGGTCGTCAAGCCGGAATTTCTATGGCTATGGATGTATGAATGCATTTACATATGTTTGTATGTATGTATGCATGTATGTATGTATGTATGTATGTATGTATGTATGTATGTATGTATGTATGTATGCATATATGTATTTGTGTATGTATGTATGTATGAATGCATGTTCCTATGTATGTATGTATGCATGTACGTATATATGTATGTATGCATGTTTTTTATGCATATTTGTATGTATGTATGCATGCGTGCATGTATGTATGTTTGTATGTGTGTATGTCTGTCTGTATGTATGTATGAATGCATGCATGTACGTATATATGTATGTATGCGTGCATGTTTGTTTGTATGAATGATTGTACGTATGTATATGTGTATGCATGTGCGTATATATGTGTGTATGTGTGCATTTTTATGTATGTTTGTATGGATGTATGTATTTATATATGAATGCATGCATGCGTGTATGTATGTATGTATAAGTATGTATGTATGTATGTATGTATGTATGCTTCGTGTATGTATGTATGTTTTTATGTGTGTATGTATGTATGTATGCATGTATGCATGTAGGTATGTGTATGTATGTATGTATGTATGTATTTATGTATAGATGTGTGCATGCATGTATTTTTATTGCAAGTATTGTCATTCAAAAACACCGGATATTCTGAAATGCATCGATGTATTCGATTCCTTGTTTTTAGCATTATGCTTCATTAATATTTTCCTTATTTCTTTAAGAGAAGTAGTTCATATGCTGCGTTTTTTTGCCATTGTTTTGGAATATTTTAACTAAAGGCGGGAGAAAGAAGGATGACAATGCTGATTCTGATTCATGGAATCCGAAACATGTTGAGGACAATGAAGTCGATGACGATGATGATGAATATATCGATGATGATGATGCCTCAAATGAAAGCGAAGAGGACAGTGATAATGGTAATGATGATGATTTTGACGATGATGATAGTTTGCCGAAGAGGAAGAATAAACGGGTTGGTAAAAATGAAAAGTCAAAAAACAAGATGTCTTCCGAAGGCCAGCAACCTCGCAGAACCGAAAATCAAAGTGAGATATGTTTTTGATTGAATTTTTAAAAAAAAATGTGATTTGGTGTTTTTTGAAGCCCTGGCAATTGGCGGGATGTGGCCTATCATGCTAGTAACGACTTCCCTCCCCAAAAGTAGCTTGGTATTCGATTTTTCTGCGTATTCATTGTCATCATCATCATCATCAAATAGACAAAACATACGCCGGCATTTAAGTACTGATGCGTCGTTACAATATGATCATCAAAGGTATGTTTGGATGCGTGTGTGTGTGTGTGTTCTGTAGAAGAGCACTGGGTCGTCCATTTGTAGCGGAGCAGGTGGATTTTGTTCAGCGCCACCTTTCTAACTACACGGCAAGCCACGCAAAGCTCACCAAGCTCGTCTGAACCCAGCATCTGTTTTTACGGCTGCAGTGGCCAGTTTCATTTTTTGGTGACCAAAGCACACTCCCTGATCTTGAGACTCCTGTCCGCAGTTCGGCGCAATACATTTCACAGCTCGTTTAAGCCGTGGCAAAGCCGAACTCGATGCTTCGCGTGCGATTTCATTTCTGAATCCCTTGAGTACCCGTCGGATTCGTGCAACCATTTCTTGAAAGAAAAGCTCTGACCTCTAGTCGTCAAACCTGCCACTTCTATGAATTTTTGGTAACTACGTGTAAGTTGTGCTTGCGGTAGGTGGATCCGGTGTTGATGACGCATATTTTTCTCGTAATAACGTGCATCATGCGTGAAACCCCAATGTTGGATTTGAGACGGGGTTTGCTTTTGCAAAACCTGCCCTGGATTACGAAATAAGTAGCATTATTTGAAAAAAACACGGGTGCTCGACTTCCTTGAAACGTGTGCGAGCTTGCTTAACGTTATCAGAAGGAAACGTCTTGTTGTTCCGTCATTGGGTTTCAGCATTTCACCTGGCAACATGTATCGGCACCGTGAACAGTCGGAATTAAGTCGAATGACGTATTTTCTCTTATTAATAAAAGAGATCAATTAACTTGCAAATTGTTTTGTAAGTGTCTTTGGTATTTTTCTTTGTAAAAAACTTTGCTTGATGCTTGTTTTGAGCCCCTGCCTTGATAGACTAATGTGCTTGGCACTGCAGGTACGCGCAAAGTGTATGCGGCTAATGATGAGGACATCAAAGAAGGCTGTTGGGTTTAATAATAATAATAATAAGTTCAGTATGCTAATCACGATTTACGCTTGTATTAAGGCGATTCGGGCTTTAGGCAAACAATATTTATATTATTATTATTAATAATAATAATAATTATTATTATTATTATTATTATTTATTATTAAGTGACTATTATTATTATTATTATTACTATTTTATGTCATGGTTTAGTGCGTCTGAAAGATCAGATTTTAAATTCTGTTGGATGGATGTCGATGCTGATGGTCGTGATGATAAAGATTACGAAGGTGGTGGTGATGACAAGCACGATTTTATTAACGATCGGAATGGTGATGTTGGCGATGGTGATAACAGTGATTGGTTCCCTGATCGTCATGCAGGTGGTGTTCGTAAAGGTGGTGCGAGTGATGAAAGTGAAGTTGATGTAGATGATGTGGCTGGAAAAGGAACTGGGTGATGTAGGCGATGATAAGGCTGGTAGTGTTCCTGCTGTTGTTTGTGAAGGCGATTGGGTTAGTGATGGTGATAATTGTAAGAATGAGAAATGGACGCTGGTGGTAGTGATGAGGCGAAGAATGTGCGATAGTGATGGCAATTCAAGGTGGTGATGATGGTGTAGGTGAGGAATTTGAGTGATTAGAATGGGAATGGTGATGACAATTGGGGTGTTGATGATGATGATGTTGCTGATGATCATTATGATGCTGATGATGATGATGATGATGATGATGATGACGATGACAGTTCTGCTGTTGTCGGTAATGATGCCTATTTACAGAGTGATCAGTTTGATAAAGGAAGCATCCAAATGGAGATTTCAGCATTCCTTTAAATCAATTGATGCATCTACTGTCGTCTCTAGGTAGAAATAAACGTAAACCCGACAGCATCAGGTATCAATTAGTTTGAGCTTATTAAACTACCTCCTAGTGAAACTGCTATTTGTGTGCATGAAAAAGTCTCAGAAATAAGCGGTTTTAAGTGGCATGAAAAACCACGCGATATCTCAATAATCATACAGTTGAATCCGCATTTACAGTGAAAATAGTTTTTAATTATTTTTATTGACACCCTTCTCTCTGTTGTGCTTTCCAATTGGTTTAGAAATTGATACATTTGAATTTGTTTAATTAATAATTATTTCTGGACGTCTAACAATGGCGGATATCTGCGGTCAAACTGATGATCGTCGTTTTGGGAACACCTTAATTAATTTGATGGACACTTTGTACTCCGTTCTGCATTTCTTCATTTCGAAATTGCGTCGTTTCAATACGCTAAGTTTAGAAAGAGCTGCCACCGTCTACAAATGGGAATGTCTGTGGTCATACTGGTGTTTCTCGTTTTCGGAACTTTAATAGATTTTATTGTCTTAAACATTTCTTACAAACAGTATCTAGCAGTTATACAATTGATCAAATGATTTAATGATAATCGTGAAAAGTGATAACTGATATCGATCAAGGACAGAGTGTATGAATTTACTGGATTAGCATGTGTTCAGAAACTGTTGTAATTCTGAATTTCGATGAAGTAAAGCATACATTAATATCCATCGTGTTGGTACTATGTATCAACTTGGAAACCATAATGTTAGTACCGTGTACCTTTTCGGTACTATAATGTTGGTATCGGTTACTAACACAATAGCCATAGTGTTAGTATCCTTTACAAACTCGGTATATATATTATATAGTGTGAGTTAGCGTTGAAGTCGCATTGCCGTTGACTTTAGATGATGTTAGCTTCACTATTGCAGGTTTACACATTCGTCTAGAAGATTGTACCGTCCTATTATTCCACATTCTTCTACCAAATATATAGTGGTTAAAGGGCGTAATACCGGCTCCTACTGATGAGTCGCCAGTAAGCACGTAACGAATTCGCACATGAGATTATACTTTCCGTTCATGCTGCCTTTGGTTTATCCTTCCGGTCACAACTGAACTAATTTGTTACTAGGTGCGCAACACCTAATACCAAATTATATATTTTTTTTTCTCCGCCACAAACTTATTTCTAACCTCAGTTCGTTTTCAATAGAATTCTTGACTGCTCACTGGTTATCCGTCACTTTATTATATAACAACAGACTCATTCAACTGCGAAACGGATTATATTAAAGAGAACAGATTATCTTTGTCACATAGGAACACAATAAATTTAATGGAAGATTTCGTAAATCAACTCTGCAACCACTTTATGGCGTTTACGATATCACCGAAGTCTTTTCTGGAATACGAAACTTTAATTACGAGGGAGCATCACACCTATTTACAAATTAGTAATCATACAGAGGATGAAGTTCAGTCTCCAATTCCGGATTTAAAATTTATTTAGTGAAATTAATTTTTTAATTATATTTTGTAGACAAACGTGTGCTAAAGAGGTCCGCACAAGAAGATGTCGACACAGATGATGAAATTGAAAGGTAACGCATTTCGCTTTTGTTTCTCAAATTAATGGTAGGATATTTTGCAGCAACATTTTCCCAAACACTCGTCTCAACCCCACTTTTGGGAAGAAAATTCTTCATTTATCTAAGTGTGTATGTATGTATGCATTTATGTATGTATGTGTGTGTATGCATGTGTGTATGTATGTATGTATGTATATATGTATGTATGTATGTATGTATGTATGTGTGTGTATGTATGTATGCATGCATGTATGTATGTATGTATGTATGTATATATGCATGTATGTATGCAGGCATGTATGTATGTATGTATGTATGTATGTATGTATGCATGTATGTATGTATGTATGTATGTATGTATGTATGTAATTATGCATGTATGTATGTATGCATGAATTTATTTACGTATGTATGTGTTTATGTATGTATGTATGTATGTATGCATGTATGTATGTATGCATGTATGTATGTATGTATGTATGTATGCATGAATTTATTTATGTATGTATTTATGTGTGTATGTATGTATTAATGCATTTTTGTGTGTATGTATGCATGTATGTATGTGTGTATTGCTTAAACCAATTGTAATTGACAAGTTATCGAAAAAAATAGCAAAACTACTGCCAGTCGCACGTACTAACACGTTTCAAACTTCCATGATCATCAATCAGAGTACGACGGCAAACTGACTAGTGAGGATCAGACCTCAGTGCATGTATGTATGGAAAGTGAAATTAGATATGCGGCTCTCTCACCTCTAGTAGTCTAAATGGATGCTATATTGACTCCACCTAAATTAAAAGCTAACCAAGAAACAGTAGTTAGTTTGTAACTGAAAATTGTGTGTAGAGTGTGACAGGGCGGCTCAGTGATTAGAGCAGCGGATTCCGAGGCAGACGTGTCCAGGTTCAAGTCCAGTCCGCGGCAAATTCTGGCCAGTACATGATGAGTTTCCAATAAGGTCGAAAACGGTCTACTGAAGGAATTGCCTATTCTACACTATGCAATGCTTAGTTTATACTGGCAAATGTATGTACGCAATGGGCCGTGTGTACAAATCTAGATCGCAACTGGGATTAAAGTAATCCATCATATTCCTGGCATTTAAAATAGTCTTAAGGTTAGATTGAGACCAGACAAGCGAAAGAAGTTGGCAGAATCTGAAAGGAAGTTTACCGAACTGTAGATAGAAATCAATAAACTGCAGTAAATACAGAACTAAAAATAGGTTGTAGTGCTTGACTTCGGTTTATGTAGCGAATGAGTTTGACGATTCTGAACCGTTGCTCTCGACCGCGACATATCAGTTTCCTTGCAGTAGGTGTCTGTTGGTGGCGAAAATTGAATGATAGATGTTGTACATTAGCTATGCAGTTTAATTTACTGACAGTAAATTCATACTCGAATCCTGCCTTTTTTTCGGCAACTCAGCTGACATATTTGTATTCTTACACATTAAGATTGCAAAATGATGCAAAACGGTTGGCCAGTCCGGTTTCCGGTGGACAGGCAGAAGACACCGACATGCCTGATCCGCAATTGCCCTATTTACCCAGCTTTTTTGAGGACAAGAACTTTATGCTGTATACTAAAGGGATTGCCGCTGAAGATATCCGACCTCTAGAGCGCCTGATACAAGTCTTTGGAGGGTAAGCATTTAATCATCTTAAATTTTGGGTAAACTAACCTGCTACTTTTTCAGGTTGAGTAGAATTAAAGAAAAACAAAAAATGTTGCTTAATATCATCATTGCATACGTCATACTTCTGTTTTTTAAAGATCAATATTTCGTATATCTATTTGAAAAGCGTTCTCATTCAACACTGTATTGAATTCCATGCTTTTGCCAAATGTGTTTTAGTATACATTACATTATTCTGCAAGCTTGAGATAAACACCAATCCCATTGCATCTAGGCACTCATATCATTGCAACTTGCCGCTTTTCACACATACTTACACGTTTCCATATCCATCAAGAACATTAATTGAAATTGCATTGCATTTATAAGGTGTAGAAAATCAGGTATGCTGCTTTCATATCTATTTATCTTGCGTATATTTTACTTGACTCGAAATATGGACTGCACTATTTATATGAATTAACTATATATTTTTAAAATCATTACTGGCGTGGGAAATTATTGTAGTTGTTTAATTCATGTTTGCGTGCATGAGATAAACAACAGACATATTGTATCTAACGGGTCGCACAACATAGCAAAACTACCATCAGTCACACTTACTGGCGGGTTTCCATTTTCCACGATTATCGTCTGAGCGCAACAGAATCCTGGATCACGTGATTCAAACCGCAATACGTATATAAGTCATTTATATATTTAAATGAACATTGGTTGCGCGAGCGGTTATAAAAATTAATTTAATCAAGGTTGCGATCTTCATACAAACACCTGTCCCGTTATATGCATACATTTGTCAGTATAAACTAAGTATTGTACAGTGTGGATAAGGCAATTCATCCAGCCTTCGAGCTTTGCTCGCGGAAAATTCTGGCCAACAAGTGATGAGTTTCCAATTAGGACGAAACCGGTCTACTGAATGAATTACTAACACATCGACTTAAGCATACCTTCATTTTTGTACCTAACAGAAATTTCAAAATACACCGTAACAGTTCTTTAAATAAAGTTTGCGAGCTTGAAGTAAACACCAATCCCATTGTATTTAACCAGTCGTCGGACAACATTGCAAAACTACCGCCAGCCGCAAAGCACTGACGCGGTTCGACCTTCCGTGATCATCACCAGATTACGACGGCAAACTGACTAGCGAGGATCAAACCGCATTGAATATATATGGAAATCAAATTTAGATTTGCGGCCCTCACCTCTAGCAGTCTCGCATACATTAAACTTGACTGGAAATGTCGACTGCACAATTTCTATGCAGTCACGAACATTAACTGTTTGCAGCTTTCGCAAACTTTTCAGGAAAGCTAGCCTACCTGATATATATATATATATATCCTCGACGTTGTAAAATAAATATCATTCCTTGGAATTCCTTGGAATTTGTACTTATTCCCCACACTATTGCATCAGCTGTCTTATCGACTTCAAGAAATTTCACTGGGACTCATAATTCATATGTTATTTGCGCTATTTCTAACATTCTGGCGCAATATGCCAGTGTCTGTTGGGAAAATGTGATGTTTCCGGTGTCATATGCATTTCAGCTATGCTTTTGCCCACATTGACACGACATTTACGAGTTTTTTTTGCATTATATATATATATATATATATATATATATATATATATATGTATTTGTGTGTGTGTAAACATTTGTGTTGACGCGTGTGGTTATTTTTGAGTATATAGATTGATTGAGTAATGTTGGTTGTTTAGCTGCATTGATATCAACATTTTACAAGTAGATTTATTGCGCGTAGTCCAATAAGTGGAACATTCAAACAAGAACTCTTTTAGGTAAACTTTTTGTCTGTGGCAATGTTCTTTTATTAATTAACTGCTTTGATTGACTGCCTGACTGAATATCTGAGCATAAATAATTCAGGTGGCCTGTCAGACTGCGATACTTGATGCAGTGTTGAGTGGAGGGCCCGTTAAACGTGGCGCGTGCTTGACTTTCTTCAAAGTTATTCGCTTGATTTAACTGGTATCAGTCATTTGTGTGACTCTGGTGGTAATTATGGAAAAAATAATAAGTGAACGTGCAAAACAAACAAAGGAACTTTTTTTCTTTCGTTTCTACATTCTCTGCAAATGAGGCAAAACATTTTTTCACGGTATCGTTGCCCTGGTGTCTGTCGGCTTGTGTTCTCTACACGTGTGCCAAAGTCCTTGTATTGGCTAGGCTGGTGCCCTCGTCTTGAAGGTGTGGTGCGCAAGCAAATCGTTAGCAATAGCCTGTTGACACAATGTTTGCGGGCCTAGATGTTTTGTAATTAGGCAGATGCTTAGTTTTGGTATGCTTGAATAGATTGATCAGCGGGCAAACAACCTCCATAATTGAAATACTGGAATTGTAGTGTTAAATGTTCACGCGTTAAAATTAGCCATTTATTTATTGTCTTTTCGCAAAAAATATACGATTTTTAAATAATTATTTACCATGTATTGACAGTTCCCAATAAGGACGAAGCCGGTCTACTGGATGAATTGCCTTTTCTACACCATACAATTCTTAGTTGATACTGACA
>JAQBSW010013307.1:0-14289 GCA_029291075.1 Eudiplozoon nipponicum | reverse complement strand
TATATATGCGCAAGCTGTCGATTAACTTACGTAAGCCGATCGACCAGATCGTTAATTACTTGAATGAGAGAACATTACAACTCAAACGCCTGTTTTAAATCAAGTGGTGAGTACGCGTCTACAATTGTGCAAAACATCGTTGAAACTTCACACTTTTGTTCTCCAGATTTGGCATTTAAGATAATAACTAAATGTAATGATAGGAGTTAGCCACGCACAAAGCGTTATGGACACACCAATTGCAACAGGCAATACAATTTAACAATAATTGATTACGCGAATGGTGGTAACAATTCTTTAAATAAAGTTTGCGAGCTTGAAGTAAACACCAATCCCATTTCATTCAACCAGCGGCTGGCAGTAGTTTTGTTATGTTGTTCGACGACTGGTTAAATACAATGGGATTGGTGTTTACTTAAAGCTCGCAAACTTGATTTAAAGAATTGCAACAGGATTTATGCAAGCAAAAGAATAATGTTTAAGCTTTGAGCTTGAACTTGAGGGGACGTACGCAATTGATCGGTTGTTCCCTTATTTCACACTCTCTCCATATTTACATTTTTATATCTTGTTCTGCCTTTCAATTTATAAAATTGTGTTTATTTGTAGATAATTGAGAAGAATATGAGAAAAAAGACGGTTCTTTTATCTAATTAAATTTGTTTTCTTTTTGCAATTGGAAAGGGTATCATAAATTTTGCAGGGCTCCTAGCATTCCAAAAGAATATATATATAAATATATATATATATATATATATATATATATATATATACTTTCCTATATATATCATAAATTTTATCCCATGGTTCCTGCCATCCATTCGTTTTTATGGCGCTATCATCAATCATTTGAGCAATACAGTGTTTGTGCAATCATCTGATAAACCAATACCAACACTTAGAGCGTTACAATATGTTTAACAGACCAATATTGATTTGTGTGGACCTGAAATCTAGGTAGTTGTGTAACTAGAATTGCTCTTTTGTCTTTCATGAATATAAGTTATGATCCCATAATCGCTTATATTTTGTGTTAACAGGTTAATTATTAGTAGATGGCGACATTTCGTACTAAACCGTTTATTTAATTGCACAACTGATTTGTCATATAGTGCCTGACCAACCATATCATGTCTGTCTGCATTTCCAAGGTACAGTCTGACATACGCTTGCGTATTAAAATATAGGTTGGGTGAACATCATACACTGTTTTTAGCAATACGATTTTAAATTAATCTCATTATATATATATATATATATAACTAAATAATCATTGGATTGCTGAGTGGCGAACATATTTTTTGTTTCTACTTTAATAACTTTTATTGAATTTATTATTTCGTGGTTCGTAAAAAGATATTTTTAATCGATTTTGCTGATTTAAAGTAGATACCAATTCTATTTAATTTTATCATTGGCACGTTTGTAGTCCGCAAACTTTATTTAAACGAATTCTATTGTCAACCACGCAATTATGCATTGCTTTATTATATTAGAACAGGTGAATTAAGGCCTAAAAATCAATCGAATTAGAGTCAAAGAATTAGTTTTTCTGTCCTTTATTATGTTTTTAACTTATGGATCTAAGCATAGTTTTATTGTTAGATATTACTTTATTTTGTTGCGTTATATTGTACTATTAATATTTTTCATTTAAAAGTTTTTTGATTGCACGGAAATTACTTGGCAAACGGATTTAAGTGAGTTAATTACTTGCCTTTCATTCTTTTATAGTAGTATTACAAAGTTAGTGATCTCATTCACACAAAATTACCTAGTTTTTGAACTATTTTCATGTTAAATCATGTTTGCGAATGTGAGACAAATACCAATCACATTTTATTTAATCTTTCGCGTAACATAGAAAAACTACCGCCATTCACAATTTATGTTGGGCGACTAGTTAAACAATGTTGGATTTGCTGTTACCTTAAATTAGCCAGCTTGTTGCAAATAAGTGCTATCAGAAACTACGCAATCAATTATTGGAAAGTTCTTCATATTATTGTTACGCTCTAGATGAAGCATATCAAGTAGTATTTTAAGAAAATCTATTATTTTTATATTGAAAAAGTTCGTTAGGATTAATTTACATGATTAAGCAATGTTTCCAGTATTTCGTGTTTATCCATGAATGCGAATATTTCACGTTAAGGCTTTTGCGCAGTTTATTTTAGGGTTTAATCACTGGTTTGGTCGACGATACGGTGCTAGTTAAATGAGGACGAAGTATAATAATTTAATTAATTATATGTATCCAGTTTCTTACGCTAATATCAACACTTATTTCTATAAAGTAGGCAGCATGCTAACAAGGCCTGAAATTATTTACTAAAGGATTATCACTTGACGTACTGAACGAATAGAGAACTGCTTAATATGCGACACGTATGCACGCGTATTTGTGTGTGAAGAATGAGTGCGTGTATGCATCTTGTTTTAACGTTCACCTTTAATATTATATGCATCGGTTCTACGTCCTTTGTTAATCTTGGAATCTAACATGAATTAAATATAAAACAAACCTATTCAAATTTCTCGTGCGAGCGTGAATACTTTTTCAAAATTTGTCTACAAAAGGCATAGATATGCACGTATGCGCGAGAATAATCTCGCAGATAAGGAATACGTTATAAATAAAATGGACTTTAAATAAGTAATTGCCAGTTGATACAACAAACTTAAAAACCGTTTTAAGTAAGACATGTATTTTTCTGCATCTGACTGTGTGTGTTTATTCTTACCAAAGTTAGAGACGTGGGCTACACTACGAAGTACATGCAAACAGAACGCCAAAATAACAGGACGTAGAAATCATACGAAAATCTATTTTAATCTTCTTTGCTTATAAATTTTAGTTCACAAACTTCTTACTTTTATACTGCGTGGCGTATTACGTTCGATGCAAATAAGACTGTCCATGATTTACTGAACACGTGCATAAAACTGTTTAGGTATTTTTCTTGCCTGATGCTGCATTCGACTAAAAAACATTGATGATTTTAGTACAGCTTCAGAATCGCACGCAAATTAAGAATGGTAAAACATAATATTTATTTATATGTTCACATAAAGAAATTCTTCTATGGCTTTGTTTTATGGCAATAAGTTATTATTTAAACAAAATCAGTTTGCGATCTTAAGATAAGCATCAATCCAATTTTGTTCATGTGTTCACACAGAATAGAAAAACGAGCTACAGTCATATGTACGGACGCGATTCGATCTTCAATGGCCTTTGTTTGACCACGACAGCAAACTTACTAGGACCAAACTGCATTGCAAATAGTGAAGAAAGTCACATTTGCGGCTCTCACACCTTGTTGTCGGAACAACCGTAAAATTTGCGTTTTTAAAATAAACACCATTCACATGTTTTTCCTTCTGGCGCGCAATATAGCAAAACTGCCGTCAGTCATTATTTTGCCATGGTAAAATTATTTGCAGCTTAGCATACAGGTATAGGTGACATTTTCGATGAATTTATATATATATACTCTGTGGTATAAACGAAAAATTGTATAGGAAAGCAAATGCGAACTGTCTCGTTCTTATAGTACCGACATTCGCTGCAATCCGACATCAAATTAACGATTATATGATCCAGATTTATACAATTCAAAACTGAGGCCACGAGCCTCGCGCATTCCATACATTTTTGATACGTATACAACTTGGTGTTTCGCTAATATTTGTTTTAGGTAGGTACCAGTTAGTACGACTTTTATCCTAAAATACAACCGTCTAGTTCTGCTCCATCGTTATACGTCCCAATCCATGCGAACCTGTGAAATAACACCGGATTAAAGTAATATGACAGATGTTGGTATGTATGAATTTAAATAAATAATAAATAAATAAAAATAAATAAATAAATAAATAAATTAAAGACATAAATAAATAAATAAAATTAATTAAATAAATGAATAATATATTTGGAAAATAGATATATTCAATAAAAATATTCCAAATAAACCGATGGACAGCCATGTATATAAACCCGTTAATGAAGACCCATGACAAAGCGGCTATGTCGGGTTTATCCGCAATTACTCCGCCTATTGCTGGAATGAAGAAAAAATTGCGAAATTGGATTTATCCAATTTACCTAGTCTGCGTTGTAACTGATACAGGCTGAACTCCGGTACGTTTATTCCTTTAAGATATTTCGACAGCCACTGGCGGCTGCCTTCTTCAGTTCATCCATCATCACAAGTTTGAAAAAAACTAAGTATTGAAGCTGAAAATTTTTCAAGTAAACATTTATTTTTCTTTAAAATGTATCATTTATATTCAATTAACAAATATAAAATAAGGAAATCCTCGGATAAGATCTCGCTTAAATTATTGATGATTGAAATATTAAGCACTAAGGTCAAAAAAACATTTATTGTGCGGGTGGGGATAACAATTATTTAAATCAAGGTTGTTGACCTGATATAAATGAATTCCGCAATATATATATATATATATATATATATATATATATATATATATATATATATATATATATATAAATTTATCAATACAAATTAAACATTGTATAATGTAGAAAAAGCAATTCATCCAGTAGACCAATTTCGTCCTTATTGGGAACTCATCACGTAATGTCTAAAATTTTTCGCGAAAATGGTTCGAACCTGGGCGCGAATTCTTCGAAATTTGTTGCTCTAACCACTGAAATAATGACCTGTGCACTCATCCCGACACAAACCTATACTCCTTCGAAGCACAATAAATCATAATCAGTCACACGATGCTCCAAATAAGTAAAAGTAAAATTGATGACCAACAAAATTCTTATTCACTTAATCAATTAAAAAAAAGAATGAAGATAACTGGAAGAAGGTAATTTGTGCTGTGGAGTATTCCTGAAATAAACTGGTTATTAAACACAATAAAAGTATTCTCGATTATTCAATGTCTTTTTTTACTAAAAAATACTGTGTAATACTTAAAGGCCCTGCTCAATACACAAATGCATGTAATACTAATTCGCTGCAACATCATCTCATCTTTATATATCTATGCATAGATACACAAATTCATATAATATTAATTCGCCGCAACATCATCTTATCTCTAACAGCATGAAAAAAAGATATAATTACGTGCATGAATGTGTTTCGTGCCTACTGGCGACTCATAATTAGGAGCCGGTAATATACCCTATACCCACTTTATATTTAGTTAAGAAATACGGATCAGATTGAAGGTAAAATCTAATGTACGAATATGTATTCAAGCAATAATGAAGCTAACAATCATTGATTGCGCGGGTGGCGGTAACAATTCTTTAAATCAAGTTTGCGAGCTTCAAGTAAACACCAATCTCATTGTATTTAACCAGTTGTCAAACAACATAACATGAATACAGCCGGTCGCAACGCACTTACGCGTTTCGACCTTGCATGATCATCATCAGAGTACGACGGCAAAATGACTAGCGAGGATCAAAACGCATTGCATATATATGGAAAGCAAAATTAGATATGCGGATCTTACCTCTAGTAATCTTGCATACAGTGTACGTGACTTGAAATGTCGGCTGCACAATTTCAATGCAGTCACAAACATTAACTGATTGCAGGTTTCGCCACACGCACATATATTGAAAATACAATTAAACAATAATTGATTGCGCGAGTGGTGGTAACAATTCTTTAAATCAAGTTTGCGAACTTGAAGTAAACACCAATCCCATTGTATTTAACCAGTCGTCGAACAACGTTGCGGCTGGCGGTAGTTTTGTTATGTTGTTCGACACTGGTTAAATACAATGGGATTGGTGTTGACTTCAAGCTCGAAAACTTGATTTAAAGAATAATGGAGATGGCTTCATTTAAAGTTTTCGGTAATACAATTTGAAAGCCAATTCTTTGTACATATGATATATATATATATATATATATATATATATATATATATATATATATATATATATATATATAGAATTTTTGCTAATCAGTTGTGAACTTGATATAAACACTTTTATACCTAAGTTACATTTTGTTTATTATAACTAGCACTATAGTTTAGTAAAGACATTCACCAGTAGACTGGTTTTGTCCATATTAGGTACTCATCACCTACTGGCTAGAATTTGCCGCGGACAGGGCTCGAACCTGGGCACGTCTGCTACGGAATCTGGTGCTCTAACCACTGAGCCACTCTGCTGGCAAATTCTGGCCAGTACATGATGAGTTCCCAATAAAGACGAAACCAATTTACTGGATTAATTGCCTTTTCTACACTATACAATTCTTAGTTTATACTGACAAAATGTATGTATTTAATGGGTCAGGTGTTTATATCAAGTAAATGTTATCACCGCTCGCGCAACCAATGTTCATTTAATTATATAAATAATTTGTAACGCGTAACAACTAGATAAACTGCATTTTCCACATTTCACAATACGTAGTTTATAATGACAAACTTATGTACATAATAGGTCAGATGTTTATATCAAGATTAAAACCTTGATTAAAATATAATAAAGTGTAATAACACAATGACTTTCAACTTGCCAAGTTTGTATTAACACAATGAATTTCGCGATTGACTGATTTTCACTGAAATTAAGATTTACTATTACTTCAAAACATGTGCTACTCAATAAATCCGTATAATTTGGCCTTGATCGACATCGCAACCTTGATTATATAAGTAATATTTATCATTTCGTGATTTTCATGATATTCCTTAAAAACATAATAGCTATTTACCGTTTTTTGTAGAGAGCGAATATATGTGAAGTCTCATAGTACGTATTGCTTATGTACATGAAATTAAAGCTTCCGTTCATGTCAACTTTGATATATCCTTCTTGTCCTATTTAAATAATGCGTTACTAGGTGATTACAAATTTCCAGATAAGGACGAAACCGGTCTACTTGATGAATTACCAAGGCTATCTGATAAAATATTGAGCTTATGCTGACCATATATATATATATATATATATATATATATATATATAGTTTCGGTTCTACAAATAAATAAACAATATTTGCTCTGGTGGTGATAACGAATGTTTAAATTATGTATGCAAACTTGAGATATAAAGTTTACAGTTTTATTTATGAAATATGGAAATTACCAGCTTTCAACACTGGAAAATTATATTCATTAATATATTCATATACAAAAATATAAAGCCATTACAGACATGTTTTCACCTGTCCTATATTTATATTTCCTTTTATCTATAAAACTAAAACTCTATCACTATAGTATTTTGCCTGTCTGTCTTTCTATTTGTGCTTTTAATAATCTCGATAGTTCTAAATACCCGACAATTTTCAAATTTTAACGTAACTGCGTAGTTATGTGGATGTTGACAAAATCGATTGAGTTTTACAAACAAACATATAACGAGCCTGGTCTGGTGAGTATACGTCAAAGAGTACAAACATCTATGATAAATAAATAATATATATATATATATATATATATATATATATATATGCAGAGTTTCAGTATAATGACAAGATTTGATTGTATATATGTTAGTAAAATATAAACGTAACATAAAGTAATAAATTCAAAATCAAATAGACTGTACTCCTCCTTATTTGGCACTCCACGGTAGTAACTATGATTTCGACGGGCAGGAATCAAACTCACTTGCATTTGTTTCAAAGTCATATATAGCATCCTCTAAGCTATGCAATTTTTAGTTTTAGTTCGGCTTATATTAAGTAATACTTTGTTTTATCTGTGTACCTTTTCATCTGTTTAAATCTAGTTTTTCAATCCTTATTTAAATCAAGATTGCGATCTGGGAATAAACACGTGTTCTATTATGAATATATTTTTGTCAGTATCTACTAATCAATATTTAATTTGTAAGGTAATTCAATCAATAGACAACATTTTTGAAGTTAATATTTTGCGGTGTGTCAGCTTCTATCTTTCCAATGCCGCGTTTTGCGTACGCGGGTAATAGCTGTACACGGGCAGTTACACAAAGATCCGATTGCTCACAATTTCCAATTTTGTTTTGTCTTTCATCGGGTTGACTTGTTCTTCGTTCAACTGGAAATGCGGTTCTATCACATCTTTGTTTACTGGCGACGTTTCGGTGCCTACTTTCCAGCACCATCCTCAGGCAACACAGTACAACAATAGCAGAATAGACAAGTTTTTTCCATATTGGGAACTTTTTAATCTGGACACGTCTACTTTGAAATCTATTGCTCTAAATAGTGAGCCACTCTGCTGCTCACTATATACTATTTTCAGCACTTGAAGAATTCCCAGCAGGTGAAGTGTTCCAGAATTAAAGCTTTGTGAACAGATCTGATTGTTTATTTAAGATGATCGTCTCTATCTGGTGTCATACTTCATGGAAACTCTTAAGTTATAGCAAGTATATATATATATATATATATATATATATATATATATATATATATATATATATAAATACAATAAAACATTAGTTGTTATATGAAATTAAACCGCTTGTAGTATACGGCACGGGTGGCGCAGTGCATAAATCCCTAGATTCCGAAGCATATATTCCATGATTTGAGTGCTATCCGCGACAAATTCTGGACAGTATTTGAATAGTTCAACATGTGGACGAAACAGATTTGCTGGTTTAATTGTCTTTACTGAATGATGAAATGATTAGTTTACACTGACAACACATTTAAAAGAAATTCTGAAATCTGATGTCCATGGAATATATATATATATATATATATATATATATATATGTATATATATATATATAATTTATAATGAGATAGAGAATAAGAAGCATTTCAATATTATTAAGTTACAAATTCTTGGGTGTTTCACTATTTCATTTATTATGCAATCTCGCACAATGTTAAATCTAGTAAATTGGGATCAGCAATACATACCGAAATCTACATTCTAAAGGTCACATCTCATGTTCTTAAATGTCTTGTGTTAACTGTCAACGCATCAGTAGAAGACAACAAGAGGTGCTCACACTAGGCTCAAGGCTCAAGAAATATGGGACTACGTAGTTGATACTCCATTGCATAGACATTAGTTTTCGAATGACCTGGAATATTTATAACTAATATATGCTATATAAATTGTCTCCAGAAATATATCACCACTCGCATGATCAATTGTTATTTTTATATTCGGAATTTTCAGATCACAAGTGATTTCATGTTAACATTACCGCTTCCGAAAAGTTACATAAAGAAATACAAAAAAATCTTCCAAACTAGTATGCATTTTTAACACAGTTTGGTTTCCTATAAGAGCAACGTTTTTCTCACCAAGGAGACAATGGAATCAACTACCAATCAATATAAACTCACGCTTTTCTTAACTGAGATATTGCGAAAATGTGCATAATTACATTATGTACTAACTAATACAGAAGTTTGAAAAATGAAAGTGATCGCAATTTCAATAAGTTAAAACTTTTTTTCTCTAGATACTGATAACTGGAGTGCTGTTATGCTTGGTATATCAAATTACTTTGAATGAGAATAGTAGGTTACATAATCATTATGAACCTTTTTATTACGTATTCATTTTACTATGCATAACACGTATACGCAAAATTTCTAATATTTTTTGGAAAAATTCCACGTGAAGCTTGTACATTGCCTCATATTTCCTTCGACAAAACTTTTCTTAATGTTAACAATGACTTTGATTATGCATCCGATGGTTGTAGGTAGAAAACTAAGGTGGGCTCTGCACGGTTTTCCTTGAAAAATACAGAAATCTGATACTTAAATATGTTTTTTATCTAAATTTGATGACAGTGGGTGGCGTTTTGCTCGTAAATATAGACACTCATGAAGTAAGTTTATTTCTAAGTATATTATGCGGCATAAATTTCAACTAATTTAGCTTATTCAACTTTAATTTGACAACGTATTAAATATACGGCGCCAATTTATAATATAAGTTACCAATGAATACCGTGGATTTGGAAAAGAAATTTCATCTGGAACAACGCTAGTGGAACAATTAACCATGAACTGCGCGTTTGGTGTTAAAAATTATTAAAATTAAATTTGTGGACAATCGCTAATCCAATTTCATTTTACCAGTCAAAAAAATTTAAACACAGTCTGCCATACGTTCTGAATCGTTTCTGACTTTCAGGGTCACGATAAATACACTACGGTAAACTAAATAACGCATAATTACGTACAACTGATGGTGGTTTCACTATGTTTAGCCAATGATAAAATAAAATGGGATTGAGTTTTATCTCAAGTATGCAAAGATTAATTAAACATTAAAATTTTTGGCCACTTTACAAAATACGGTAGTAAATAAAGGGGAGCTGAGTTGAAATTTGTAATTTAAAATTTTTCTAAATTGAATATCGTAAAATATCATTCCAGCTGTCAACATTGTAAACAATCTATATATAGGCAATTCAATTAAACAATAATTAATTGCGCGGATGGTGGTAAAAATTCTTTAAATCAAGTTTGCGTGCATGAAGTAAACACCAATCCAATTGAATACAACCAGTCGTCGTTTTGCTATGTTGTTCGACGTCTACTTAATTGCAATTGAATTAGTGATTACTTCAAGCTCACAATCGTGATTTAAAAAATAGTATAAACAGGCTTCAGGTCATTTTTACTGCTGTCAAGACTTAGGAGATCCTTAGCAACACTAACTGCCACCTTTTGGGTAGTTCTGATGATAAATTCATTCGCTCGAATTTTTGTTCAGATCAGTATCAGATGAGTGCCAGCAATATGCAGACACGCTTTTATCTGCCATCAACATCATATCGCTTTACGGTACTCTGATTGTATTGACTAGGACGCTGTCTAAGAAGGATGTATGCGCATTTCCCGATGGACGGATTGATTACCAGATAAGTTATAGCAGTATACTTGCGGCCGGACAAAATTATTTGTAAAATCAGTCATTTGATTACACCACATGGCACTCCAATTAAAAAAAACCCCAGAATTAGTTGGAAATATGTGTGAATATAGCGACAAATGGCGTCCAGTTTGTTGAGGGCTCCATTCAATAGGCTATTCTGGAACACGCTGTGCGGAAGACTGAGTTGACTGTCCATATACGCGTGCTTCATAACGACATAATGAGAACTGTTTCATAATGAAAAATGTAGGGTGGCTAGTTGGCACTTCAGGTCTAAAGAGATGACATGTCGGCAAATTTTAGATGGTACGTGAAGAGTTCCTTGTAAAGAAAAAACCGGTCTACTGGATGAATTGGCTTTCCACATTATAAAATGCTTAGTTTATACAGGAAAATATATTTATATGATTTAAAAAATAGTGAGTATTGAACGTATTAAAATTTTAAAGGATTTCAACGCACAACCGGGTTTAAATATGTTATTCGCATACATACGTCGGGACTAGTTCAGGATCGCTTTCAATAGTTAGTTTGAAACTTCATCGAGAACCAACGTAATATGCCGAGTCCTTGATCATTGCGAAATATTAAGTACTTATAAGAAATACTATTGAGTGTTATGCAGAGACGGACACTTTTAAAAGAAGCTTTGATGGATTGATAAAATGATCCTTGCCTTTTGATTGCGCTTAATGCTGCGACATATTATGTCGTCGAAAAATAGGTGAAAGTGTTCATAATTGGCGTGAACGAAGGTGATGTAGGCGGAGTAAATTATCTCTACGCAAGTATATTTAAAATGAAATGCTAGATGTTCAGCTTATAATTTCACGGTAAAGCTAAAAGGATGTGGAGAACTTATCCGCTAATGTTTAAAATACAACGGAGTATTTGTTAAAATTACCGGTAATAACTGAGATGAAGCTAGGAGTATCGATGTTAATAATAAATGAAAGCCACACATATTCCACGTATAACATCCACAGATCCTATGCCAGCAAAATATAAAAAGCAACGACTAAACATTCAGTTTAAGAGCATATAGTCAAGAGCTACTTCGTTGGAACTTCTATGTGTTCTATAAGAAATTCTACTTGACATATATCATGATTAAAGATAGAATAACAATAACCTGACCATCTAATTCAACTGATCCGAGATTATGTTGGTACGTGTTAGGAAGAATAATTATTTCAGTAAAAAATTGATTGTGAGTCTCGAGCGAATGCGCGTATAGAGATAGTATTGTAACAATTACGAAATCAACACCTGTGCTCTCTAAGCATTAAACATCTACGGCTGATTAGCAGGGTATTATTTTCAATAGTCGTCACCTGTAATTCTCGTCTATGCCCAGAGTTAACGATGCCAGAAAATAAAAATCTCCTTGTTTTAAATATGTAAACATTCTTCTCTCGTTCAGGGGCGCCAATTGTTTGTTGCCAAGTTGAACTAGCGCTAAAACTTGGAAGACAATACATAATCAAAGGATCGGGTTGATTGAGCGCTGCATAATAGTGCAAACGAAGCCAGCCGAAATTTTTATTAAGGACCCAGAGATATTCATTAAATTCAACCCTTGCAGACGTTATTCTAATATCAAGATACTTTGAAGCAGTCACCGAATGAGCAGATCTTAAATTCAATATTACAAGCAGAGCACTAATACTAATGATAAATAAACTAGATCTTACAAGACCGGCCTGAGAGAAGAACATCTTCTACGATGAGCCATTCTTAATTCAAACTGGTTAGTGTTAAAATATGAAGTTAAAATACAACCGATATATTTCTAATCAATTTTAGTGTTGAATATCTTATATGGTTTTGTTACAATTCTAAGCAAATTGGATAGAAAGTAAGCGCGTTAAATCAAAACTTTAGAAAAATATAAAGATTAAGGCTGTGACAGATCGTCTCAACCGGGCATAAATAATTAATGCCATCATCATACGTACTATGAGTAGCGAAATCAAAATCTACGTCAAATAGTATGACGAAGGCAATAACAAGAATACCAGCACAAACTAACCAAACAACGATGATATCATCGGGACAAAATGTTGTCGCCAGCTTAGATATATTGAAAAAAACAACAGCAACGACAAAATTAACAGCAAAATTTCCAAATAAATGCAGCATTCTGAAAATGCGATTAATTTCTAAAATAAGATTCTGCACATTGAGTTCATCAAGTATATTATCACAGACAGCTGAATAGTTAGAGTAATGTGGAAACTCCATCTATGGTGCATAATTCGTTCAAACAAAACTTATTCCCAGAGATCAAGGGCATAAAAATGTACAGTAACTGTGAAGCACGATATTGTGACAACATATAATTGCAAACATTATAAAAGAATTATCAAATTTTCGTCTTGTTATTTTATTGAGTGATATAGCACCACCAAACCACAAAATTATTATTTATTAATGAAGCCCTTTACATAAAACAACAAGCACCTGACCTTAATATTCAAAAGTTTCATCAACATGATATTCTTATCGGCTGGCCAAGAATAACAAAATTCAACAACAATCTACTAGTATCCAATCAAGAACAAACAGGCCCTCGACTAGAATCAACAAACATAAATCGGATTGGCAACAAACTGAAGTGGTAATAACAGAGGCGCATACGGTTACAGAAGTTTCCAACCAATGTGAGCGCTTAACACTACAATCCACACTGGCGCTGTTACCATGTGGAAATGATAAATTTGCGCAACAAAGTGAAACGATCAACTAAACTGGGAAAAATAGCACTTGTATATGTAACAGTGAACAATGCGCACAAATGGTTAATTCTCAAGCTATCAAAACAATAATGACAAGATATCAGACATCACTTCGTAATACTGCGAGAATGACCTTTACATGAAAACACGCATACACACAAACACAAACGCATACACACTCACCAACTAGCCAAAACAAGAAACAGCAGTAAAAACGAGTCAGATTTGTTGCCACTAGCATAATCAATTGAAAACCCAAAATGTATAAATATGTATGATTTTATAAGAGATGATTAGTATTCACGAAATAAATAGCCTTTGTAATTTGGTATTAATGTATTCTGTATTCTAATTATATATACATATATATATATATATAATAATATATCTCTCTTATTAATCCAAATTCGCCGCCGGATAGGCTGATTAGGCACGCGGTGCATCGAATCTATTACTCTAACCAACGAGCCTCTCAGCCACTTCAGAAACCGGTTTATTTATATAAATTGTCTAGTACACAATCATCAAAACTTTCAAAAACTTTATAAGAATTCTTAAATGTATGATTTAATAAAATACAACGACTGCTTGGATGATACATTGATGAATTATCATAATTTTGTTGAAATTATTGATATATGTGTACTCGATTATATACATAAATATAACGATTCCGAAATTAATGGATTGT
>JAQBSW010013306.1:0-14290 GCA_029291075.1 Eudiplozoon nipponicum | reverse complement strand
CTTTCCTAACATTTTTATAAAAAACGTTATGCTTAAGAGATCTAAAAACAAGTATAAATGAGGCGGTTTAAATTAATATTTCCACTTGACATATTGATTGTCAACTAAGTGTGTGATGTGTTTGGCATTGAAAAAGACCTCCGTAACCGGAGGTCGAAATATTTGCAAAAATCATAATGACAGTGGATTCAAATATTTCGGTACACAATCCGAAAATCAGGTAAAAAGTTACTAATTACTTCGAATTGGACCAGAAGTTTAAGCCAAAAAAGTACAGACAAGAGGTTTAATTTCTTGAATATATGACTTTTGTGCTTACAGGCGACTTATCAGTTTGGGGTCAGTTATCTGTCCTTTGACCAAAGACAAATCATCATGTATAGTATATAGAGAGCCTAAAAAGTGTACTAAGACGATGGATTCAAAACCTTGAGCCTGACATGGTGCCAAAATAATGTACATCAGAATAAGCTAAATTTTACCAAAATTAAAAATAAATTTATTCTTATCACATGTTACTCAAAAAAATCCACACAATCTGGCTTTGATAGATATTGCTTATCACATTTCGCGGAAATCATTACATATTTCAATTAAATATATAATAACAATATATTGTCTGTTGCGCAGATCTAATATATATGCAATTGTGTATTAATTACTACGTTCCTAGTCACAAATTAGTTTAAATAGGACCATATGAATAACCTAAAAACAGCATGAATGAAAAGTACTATCTTATATACACATGCGATTCGTGATTACTGGCGACTCAGCAGCGGAAGCTGGTGCTACACCGAAAACCTTCAAAACCTTGGTTCAAGAAATGATAGACTCCTCAACTTTGCTATATCCTATATGCGTGTTTATTCACGCGTTAGTTGAGTTAATTGATAGAATGTCCTCGGCAATGTGCATCAGAGCCAACTTAAAATAAATAATATAAAAGGTCTATCCTAGCAATGATTTGTAATAAGGTTTCGGTCGACATCAGTTATCACGTTTTGCGGTAATCTTTATATGTTTAATTAAAAATATAATAATATAATATTTATTGATTTGAAAAAGTAGTACTATAGTAATTTTATAGTGGGTTTTAGTAATCGGTAACAAATTAATTAAAATTTGATCAAACTTATTTGCCAATTTCGGCACTATCATTACAAATTATCTCATGTACACTTATTTTTTGTTCTTACTGGCGACTCATCGCTGGAAGCCTTATAATTAACCTTAAAAAATATTTTTATATCCTTTTCTTTAAAAAAAATTTGGACCATGCTCTCCTGCAATATTTAAAGCGCGTTTTTAAAAAATCATATAGGGTTTTCAATTTTTGTGTATATGAGAAAAATCCTACATTCATTGTCGTTAAATGTGACAGAACTTTGAAACTGAGATATAAATTCGCAAACGATCATAAAATCCGTGATTTTACAGGCAGTTGCAATACTCGCGCTTCCTGTCCTGATGAAGTTGAAAAACGTTGGCTTATCCTATGCCAAAGGAAGCGTTCATCGCTTCGGACTTGCCATACAAAATTTCAGATGCAAAAATATACAATATACCAGAACGGTTGAAAGATCTATTTGAAATTTTGAATGAATATTTTCTAATTACGAAAATTAAGCTTTAAAGTATTTTTTTTAAAAAAGCATGTTTCTGAAAACTATGTAGTCAATTATTCAACGGCTGAAGCATTTATTTCATTAAAAACTGTCCGATTCGGACAAGTATGTTATTCAGTTTAATCAAGGTCGCGATTTCGATAAACACGCCTGACTGATTATATACATGCATTTGTCGGTATAAAATAAGTATATTATAGTGAAAAAAAGGCAATTCATCCAATGGAACCTCTTTGTTCTTATTGAGAACTCATCACGTACTGTCCAAATTTTTTCACGTTCAAGGCTTGAACCTGGGCACGTCTGCATTGGAATCTGGTGCTCCAACAATTCTCAATCTGTCATTATAGAATAGGCACCACGCTACATAGGAAGAGGCATTGAAATGAACATTTATAAAATTTAAAGAACTTTGGTTGCACGGGCGGAGATAATTATTTTAATAAAGTTTGTCCTTTTGATATAATAACCTGATCCATTATGTACGTATATTTGTTAGACTAAATTAAGAATGGTTTAAGGTATAAAATAAATTCATCAGGTAGATTGGTTGGGAACTCATCACGTACAATCCAAAATTTGCCGAGGACAGAGATCGAACCTGAACATATCTTGTATGGAATCTGTTGATCTAATTACAGAGCCACCCTGCCACACTTTACAGACAATTATCATTTATATGCTAATTAATGTTTCTTGGTTTGATTATCCTTTTTGTTGGAGCCTATTTTACATTCTTTAGATCTAAATATCTAATCTATCATTATAGAACAAAACAAAACACTACCAAGACATGTGTTTTTGAATTGATCATTCATATAAATCCACAAATATTGGTTGCAAGAGCAGCAATAACAATTATTTAAACCAAGCTCGGTATCTCAATCTAAACATCAGTTCCATTATGTACATAATTTTGTCAATATAAATCTAAGCATTGTTTAATGTAGAAAATGCAAGTCATCAAATAGTTAAAAATTGAAAACCGAAAGGATTCAATCAATGTTTTCTTGATGTGTTACTTAATTTCAGAACTCATGGTATATTGTGAAGATCAGCCACTAACTATTAAAATGTAATAAGCTTGGTTAAAACATTGTGTAAAAGTAAATTTCGTATTTTAAAGCAACACTGTTCGCAGACTGAGAAGTTGTGCGTAATAATCGAATCATCAACGATTTCCCACAAATTTTTGAATTTTTATACTCATGATAGTCATATATTTTAGTTTATTTCTTTTTAAATTTAATTATGTTTCGATTTCGCTTCTCATGATTATATATCAGTGAAGCATCACGTGTATGGAATATATGATTATGATGATGATGATGTTGTTGTTGATGATGATAATAATAGTGTTGTTGTTGATTATGATGCTGATAATGACTATGCAGCTTCTGCTGATGAAAATGTCGATCGTCATTTTGATGACCATGGTGGTGATCATGAGGATAATGCCGGTGTAATGATGAAAAGAATGATTTTCTTGCTGATGATGATATTGCTAATTATTATGTTGACAATTATGACGTTAATGACGATGCTGCTACTGATGAGGAAGATCATGTTGATCACGATGTTAATTCGATGATAGTGATGATGATCGTGTTAATAACGATGCTACGACTGATGAAGAAGTTATTGTTGATCATGATATTAATAACAATGATGGTGATGATTATGATGATGATTTTTCTGTTGATTTCGATGATAATGATAATTATAAAGTTAATAATGATGAAGATGATGATGGTGATGCTAACTACAATGATAATAACAATGACGATGAAGCTAATGATGATTATGATAATGCATATCGTGATGTTGATGACGATGAATTTGATAATGATGATAATGATGGTGTTTATGATTATAATAATGTTGTTGTTGATGATGATGATGATTATGCTCATTTTGATGATAATGATGATGATCATGATGATATGGTTGATGATAATGAGGATGATAATAATGATTATTAGTATTATTTTTATCAAAATTAATAGTAATATTAATAATTTATATTTTTTTGTTATTGGCGTTTTGTTGTTAATATATGACAGCGTTTTGGTCCTAATCAAAGCAAAGTTGCATTAAAATCACGCGATGTTGTGCTGGTGATTATTCAAGCAGATACAAGATTAAACGGCATAAGTCCTAATAACACTATAAGAATTAACAATAATACATCAGTGCTAACATATATAAGGAAAGAGTTCAACAGATATACCATTTTGAGAAAGATCAACTGGCGTAATAATAATAACTAGTTTACTAGCCTTTTGTCCACAATAGTTCAAGATATCCATGCTGGTAAAAGATCACATTAGGTAAATTTCGGTGTGTGTGTGTGTGTGTATGAGAGGGAGAGAGTGTGTGGTTGGGTTTGTATGTGTGTGCACGATTTGAGAGTGAGATGTGCACCCTAGTGATTGACAAAATTAAAAAGAATTGGGAAGGCGCCAAAAAAGCATAAAAGATAACAGAAGTCGTCGCACAGTGTATTTTAAGAAAGATAATTATAATACAGAAGAAAAGGAGAATTAAGTAGATTAGAGTAAAAACGAATATGATAGAATAATTGTATAGAATAAAGTGGAGTTAAATAAAATGACACGACATCAAGAACTGCATAATACAATGTAATATAATGCAATGTGCTAAAGTACACAACATTAAAATAAACTAGAAAAGACAAATAATTTTTGAAATTTTGTTGCGGAGTGTACAAGTTTATTGGTTCAATGCCGCGTTTTGCGTACGCGGGTAATAGTTGTACACGGGCAGTTACACAAAGATCTGATTCATCACACTTTCCGATTTTGTTTTGTCTTTGATCGGGTTGAATTCTTCTTTTTTCAACTGAAAATGCGGTTCTATCACATCTTTGTTTACTGGCGACGTTTCGGTGCCTACTTTCCAGCACCATCCTCAGGCAACACAACACTGATCACAATAGCAGATTTAAGCAAATGTGGTAACCTCGTTCCAAAACCATTCTATTTATATATAATTGACTCAACACTATTTTTAATCATAGAATTTGTCTCAGTAACTAAACTCAATATATAACTATTTATAATTAGCAGACCAATCATTACCTCACCTATCTCAAATTCCCGGTATACGTAATCTCATCTCGTATGCAGAATATTGTAAGGGAGAGAGACAGTATCGAACCTTTTGTTATTTGTTATAACTGTATTGCTACTATGCCACGGTAATCAAAATTCAAAATGATAAAAAACTAAAACCTTGAATGTCATATATTGTATTTTATTTAAAGCCGGGAACTCTAATGTATACAATGGTGTATGAGGTATTGCGCACATAGCAACAAATTAGTTCAAATATGGAGCAGCAAGTTACGTAGATGGATGGAGAGTGAATGTCATAGCGACGCTTAGGTGAAAGATTAAAGAGAGGAAGATAGAGATAGTATGGACAACTAACGTTTTTCCAAAAACTAATCGTAAGCACAATGTGAAGTTAATCAACTCATAGAAATAATTGCATAAGACTATTTGCTCATATGACTAAAATAATTCATTATATCTATATACATATATATCTAAATATAATATCGTAACACCTTTATATATATATATGTTATATATATATATATATATATATAATAATATATATTATATATATAGAAGAAGGACCATTGTTAATTGTTAAACATGAATATTTTCTATTCTTACTATATATTTATTACGTTAGTCATACCTTAAATCAATATATAAAATACATGTCAATATGTATAAAAACATATATATGGATATAAGCAACAGTATGATTCAAACCTCCCTAATCATATTCTGCATACGAGATGAGATTACGTATACCGGGAATTTGAGATAGGTGAGGTAATGATTGGTCTGCTAATTATAAATAGTTATATATTGAGTTTAGTTACTGAGACAAATTCTATGATTAAAAATAGTGTTGAGTCAATTATATATAAATAGAATGGTTTTGGAACGAGGTTACCACATTTGCTTAAATCTGCTATTGTAAAGTTTGTACTGTGTTGCCTGAGGATGGTGCTGGAAAGTAGGCACCGAAACGTCGCCAGTAAACAAAGATGTGATAGAACCGCATTTTCAGTTGAAAAAAGAAGAATTCAACCCGATCAAAGACAAAACAAAATCGGAAAGTGTGATGAATCAGATCTTTGTGTAACTGCCCGTGTACAACTATTACCCGCGTACGCAAAACGCGGCATTGAACCAAGACGTATAACAAGTTGGAATTCACGCTTTTCGGGATACCGGCTCCTAATGATGAGACGCCGGTAAGCACGAAACGCATGTGCATGAGATTATACTTTCAGTTCATGCAGTCTTTGGTTTATCATTCTGGTAACAGCTAAACTAATTTCTTACTAGGTTCGCAAAACCTAATACATACTTGCATATATATTAGTTCTCCGCAACAAACAGTATTTAACTGTATATATTGAATTGAATGATGTCATGCTTACCGCGAAATGTGATAACTGATATCGATCAAGGCCAGAGCGTATGGATTTACTGGAGTAACAGGTGTTCAGAAATAGTTGTAATTCTCAATTTCGGTGAACTATAGCATACATTAATATCCATCATGTTGGTACCATGTACCGACTCGGAAACCATAGTGTTAGTACCATGTACCTTTTCGGTACTATAATGTTGGTATCGGTTACTAACACAATAGCCATAGTGTTAGTATCCTTTACAGACTCGGTATATATATTATATAGAGTGAGTTAGCGTTGAAGTCGCATTGTCGAGACTTTATATGATGTTAGCTTCACTACTGCAGGTTTACACATTCGTCTAGGAGATTGTACCGTCCTATTATCCCACATTCCTCACCCAAATATATAGTGGTTAAAGGGCGTAATACCGGCTCCTACTGATGAGTCGCCAGTAAGCACGAAACGAATGTGCATGAGATTATACTTTCCGTTCATGCTGTCTTTGGTTTATCCTTCTGGTCACAACTGAACTAATTTGTTACTAGGTTCGCAACACCTATTAAATATTTGAATACTTACCAGCTTAGTTGGTGCAAATTAAGAGTGCTGTTGTATTTACTTTAATAAATAACCATGTTTTTGCTGTAAAATTGCAACATTCTGACAATACGATTTTAATTTTATGCTTATTTTTTTTAAATCAATGCAAAGAATCTATTTTGTTTAGTACTGTACAAACAAAAACAAATTGGATGTGACCTGGCCGTAACATGGGGCTTTCCAAGCGCTATAAAATTCCGTGCTTAGTTAATTTTTTTATTTGAACATTTGGAATTGGTTGTGTTTATGCCTAAATTTTAATTTGACTGTTTATTTTAATTTAAACGAAATTGAATTGTGTGTTCTATTTATCAGTAAATCATTGAACAAAGTGGAAAAATCGCTGCTCTAAAATTTTAAACGATAATTCATATTCTGGCAAAACATATGTTGAGCATTTGAAGAATAATTATCCTACAAATATTGCCTTTAAATATTATAAAATCTCACATTATTTTATGTATTTAGGCAGTTACAGACTAAAATTCAACTAAACTATACGAATATTTGTAGTGCAGGCGGCGATGAAAACATTTGAATTAAGTTTGCAAATTAAATATAAACGCCTCTTTCATTATGTACATTAGTCTGTCAGTATGAACTGAACGTATTATAATGTATAAAAGGCAATTCATTACATGTTGCTGTACTTTGCGTTGTTATTTATTGCTTTTTCTGCCTTTTTCTTGTGCGAGACAATTGATAGCACTCGTGGGTCGGTAAATATTCAATTCTTTATATTTTGAGATGCACAGACATGGTTTGGCATTCACTGATGGGTTCTAATTTTTCCCTTAACTCTGAAGTCTTCCATCAGCTTCTTGCTTGATATTGACGTCGGATCCAGATTATCCGATTTTTTCTGAATTTTCAGGTCATTATTTGTAGTCTCTTCTTCAGGGTTGACACTATACTCACAAGTTGTTTTTCTTCCTGTGATTATTTTATCTTCCCTGAATATGTGACTTGAAAATAAGTCCCAACAATTCGGAAACCAATCGGAATATCTGGTTCTAACGTCATTTTCAGTCAAGCAGCTGATGGATGGCTTCAGAGAGAAGCCATCAATCAATGCCAAACCAAATATATACACCTGGAAATGAAATGGATCGTAGATTTTACCGACCTACGACAGCTATCAATTTTTCAGCACAAGAAGAAGACGGGAAAAAAGCAATTCATCTAGTATTCCGGTTTCGTCCCTATTCGGAACTCTTCACGGACTTTCCAGAATTTGTCGCGGACAGGGATCAACGTAGGCACTTCTGCTTCGTAATTTGTTGATCTGACCACTGAGCCACCCTGCCACATACTACAAAATTTTTTTGTTATATACTAAGTAATGTTTTGTGGTTAGATTTTCTTTTAGGTGGAGCCTATAAAGCATACCTTTAGGCCTAAAGTTGCTACTAACCACTCTCAATCTTTCATTATAGAACAAACAACACGCAACCTGGAGATGTGGTATTGAATTGAACATTTATATAATTAAATAAACATTTATTATGCAGGCAGTGATGACAATTATTATAATCAAGGCTGTGATCTTGACATAAATACCTGTCCCATAATGTGCGTCTACTTTTCAACATAAACATTTCATCCAGTAGTTCGTTTTCGTCCATTTTGGGAACTCATCACGTACTGGCCAGAATTTGCTGCGGACAGGACTCAAAACTGGGCATGTCTGTTTCAGTTTCTGTTGTACTTACTTGCTCTAAAGACGTCGAAAATTTGATGCAAAAAGTCAACTCACTTTATAAAATGTGTAACATGCCCGTAAAGGGTCTAACGTGGCGTTTAGTGAGATTGGCATAATCCCCAACCGACATCATTTATTACATTTACGTGTATTTATGATATAATTCTGAAAAGTATAATAGATTTATATTTTTTGCGAAGCTGTGATATTCATTCAGTTTGGTGTCATGTATTTGACAATGTCGGCAAGATGAAACGGTGTAATGTTATGCTCACATTCGCTTCGTATTTATTGGGGACTTATCAGAAAGATCTGGCACTATGCAAAATATTCTCTTTAAAATTGGTCAAATATAACGGAGTTTTTTAACAGTTCAATTTACTATATGTAAGAATATTTGATAATAATAGAGTCAATTACATGTAAAGTCTCTGAAAATGTGATTCCAAAGTCAACAAACTATTTATGGTATGCACCATACCTTTAAAGAGTTTCAGAACTATTTTTTGTGAGATAAACACAATTTGGCTCAAATTTAGAATACTAAACATTAATAAACATAATCAAATGTGGAACAGATTTATGATCTGCAATTGCTCGACACAAATGAGTCCAGTTAGATACGGTCTGTGGTGGCTTAACGATATATGATCAATTAGGTATAAGTAACAAACCAAAGACAGCATGAACGGAAAGTTTAATCTCGTACACATTCGTTTCGTGCTTACTGCGGCTCATCATTAGGAGCCGGTATTACACCCTCTAATACTATATATTTGGGTGAGGATTGTGGTAAAATAGTACTGTACATTTTCGTACACGAATGTGTAAACCTGCCGTTGTAAAGATAACTTCATCAATGCGATTTTAATGCTAATATATTATACATAATATAAATACCAAGTCTGTAAATAGTACCATCACTATGGCTGTTGTGTCAGTATCCGATATCAACATTATAGTACCAAAAATGCACATTGTATTAGCAATATTTTTCCGAGTTGGTACATGGTACCCACGCAATGGATTTCAATGTATGCTTAATTTCAGTAAAATTGAGTGTTACAAATATTTATGAATGCATATTGCTGCAGCAAGTCTATACACTCTGACCTTGATCGATATCAGTTAACCCAAATCGCGATTATAATTTTGCATTAGTTGTTGCACACCTAGTAACAAATTATTTCTAATATGACCCGAAGGATAAATCGAAGAAAGCATGAACGGAAAGTATAATCTCGTGCACATTCGTTTCGATCAGCAGAATTTGTGATAATAATGTTATCACTTAATGAAATATATAATAGCTTTATAATTGATTGAATCAACTTCACATAATAAGACCAGCAATGTCTTTTCAAAGCTAACTCACTAATTATTACATGTACCATACATTTAAATGTTATCAAGACTATGAGGTCTGATATAGGAAAATTGTAATCAAAATTGTGAATAACATCTATTCTTGCAATGCCTTAGACTCTGCCATTGGTAAGCCGCTGGTATAGAATATCTCAAAGCGCGTCCGTGATTTCGCTATTTGCATAAAAAGTAATGAAGCGGTAGGTTATCAGTACCTGATTTCAGGTTTCATCTAGGTGGTGGTAACAATTCTTTAAATCAAATTTGCGAGCTTGAAGTAAACACCAATCCCATTGTTTTAACCAGTCGTCGAACAACATAACAAAACTATATCCTTAGCCATAACGCACTGACGTGTTTCGACCTTCATGACCATCATCAGAGTACGACAGCAAACTGGCAAGCTTCATATCATTTAAAATTCTTGATTATTTCCTTGTGACATTAAGTAATACATATATATATATGTATATATATATATATATATGTATATATATATTGGCTTTTTGAATATTTTAATAATGTAAGAATTTCATTTTGGAGAATGAATTTATTATTAAACATCAGAAGCATGAGTTTTACACATAGGATTTAGAA
This sequence comes from Eudiplozoon nipponicum, assembly GCA_029291075.1. NCBI lineage: Eukaryota > Metazoa > Platyhelminthes > Monogenea > Mazocraeidea > Diplozoidae > Eudiplozoon > Eudiplozoon nipponicum. Next base: position 3,933 of record JAQBSW010013306.1, on the reverse strand, counting down.
GGAAATATTTCGAGCGGCTGTTATCGACCTTGAAAAAAACGAAAGTATATTACATAGCATGAACCTAGAAGTTTCAAAATATCTTTTTTCTTACAAAATTGCGTTTGGATAATCGCTTTTCGATCTTTCTAAATGTTAGTAATTTCATTTATCATCGTAATAAATACCAGATTATCTCTACTGAGCATTTATCAGCATAGCGAATATCTGTAGTCTTCTTTCGTAAATTTGAATAATAATAAATAATCATTCATGTTTATAAATATTCCAAATATTTAAAAGACGAACTTTCCTATTGTAAATGTTTCTATTAATCGATTCAAAAGTTAACTCTCTATTTACTGAGATTAATTTTTAAACTAATATTTTCTTTATCTAATAATGCAATGAATTATGTCATAAGTTTATATTTGTAAAGGACAGGGGAAAAAATAGAATACAATTTCATTTAATAATTTTTAAAGTTTGAAATTTATTATTGTATTTAATTAAATTGGAAATTTGATTTGAATTCTGGGTGAAGCGCGCGGTTTAAATTGGCTCCGACTTTTTTGAATACTGAATTTGAAAAAATTATCACGGACCTTCAAAATTCCATGAAGGAGCTAAGGGAGGAGAACAACACTATTAAAAATAAAATGTTTAAGCTGGAGTCGGACGTTAGCAAATATTCAGCAAAATTAGATTTAGCAGAAATGAGAAATGAAAAATTAAGCGCCAAAATTGAAGAATTGACCGTCGCATTAAATGATAAGATGGATAAATTAAGGGTCGATGTTCAGCCATGGATCGAGTTAACGGAAATAATCATAGAAGGCAATATATCAACAAAAAGCAGTTCTTCAGGAGAAGAAATATTAAATATATTATCCAATGAAGTTTCTGCAAGGATTGGAAAACAGGAGCAGCTTATTTTATTTAATCTGAATGAAAATGCTGACTCAAATGGTGTTGAAAAGTTAAAAGATTTAATCAGAAATACGACAGAGGCCGACATAACGAAATGTTATAGGGTTGGCACGAAGTCTGAATGACCAAGGCCGGTTGTGATAAAACTATCAAAGAGGCCGACAAACAAGCAAGTTGAAGATATTAATACGAAGAAAGAAGAGTGTCCTAACTTCCACAATATATTCATTTCCAGAGACAAGACCTTTCTCCAAAGAAAATTGTCAGCGGAAAAAAATTTGAAGAAGAATTTAGATTATGGATCCGGAACAAGTTACCATAAAGGATGTGTCAAGTGATTCTAAAATCACAAAAAACGGAGTATCATTAATGAATGTTGTGGACAGCGGACAGCTACGAACTATAGCTACGATACCCAACAAACGAATTATAAGGAAACCAAACAAGTTAAATCAGTAACTATCGAAAACTGTAAAGATGAGTTGTGTTGTACATATACTTTATTTTATGCTAATTGTAGAATTGTTAAGAACAAAACTTTTTTTGCTGTGTGATTTTATAATATGTAACAATTGTGACTTTATAATTTTATCTAAAACCTGGCTAAACAAGGACATTGAAAACTATGAATATGACATTCCTCATTATTTTCTATTCAGGAAATACAGATCCCTGGATAAAAGAGGTGGAGGAGTACTTATTTATAGCAAATCGATATTAAATGCGACAGTGTTACATACTAGCAAATATAATACTGTCATTGATTTATTTAACTATACAAATTGATAACCTGATCTTAACCAGAGTTTACAGACCGCCGTATGCTAATTTACATGATGATCAAATGTTTACCAATTCTTTTCAATCTATTTTGGACTGCCATGGTTAGATTGTTGTGGTAGGAGATTTTAATAAGCTGCATGACTGTGAAATAATCAATCTTTTTTCTAATCATGACCTTAAGCGGATTATATAGGAACCAACTAGAGGTTCGGAATGCTTAGATCATGTATATTTAGAAGTTGAAGCGTTGAACTCACACATTTATGATGTAGTAAATTACTTCAAAGAATTGGATCATAAACAAATTATTTTACAGTAGAACCTTTCGAGTAGCAAAGCACAGAAACCTAATGTTGAAAGTGGACACATGCAATGTTTCAGAATCAACTGGAATCTTTTTAGAGAATTAAGCTTATCTATTGATAATGAATGTTTTTTATCATGAACAATGACGAATTTGTTTCCTAGAATAGAATATAATAGAATAGAATATCTTAATTTGGATTCAAACCACACATGTTCCATCAAATAATAAAATTGGAAAATGTACAATACATAAAAAAAGATATCACATCACATAAAATTGTGCAATTAGTTTCATGTAGATAAGTATATCTCACTAGTTGTACTGTACAATATATCAATATCAGAAAGTTCGGCTGTAAAGAATAATAGATACATCATCAAAATAGGAAAAATTAAGGTATAATTCGAGTGTAACATTATGCAAAAAATTGAGAACCATGACTAGCAATTGATTGTATGTATTGTTGACTAACATGATGATATAATGCATAAAATTTCAACTTTTAATAATACAAAACTTGGAAATAAAAATCTCAAGAAATTCTGTTTCCGATAACAATTATCCTTGTCTTTTATTCAACCATGAGAAAGTATTATCATAATCAAAATAAAAAATATCAGCAGGATTGTAGACTTTTTCTAGTTCAGTAGATAAAAATTTAAAAGACATCTTAGATGGAGGCATTTCTCTAAGCCCATTTGGCAATTGGTTATAAATTTTGTAGATTTTCGAAAAAGAGAATAACTTGCTCGCAACATTCCCCACCAAATGAGGAGATATTGCCGAATGTCCAGATCTAGTTCCAACTTCATGACTCTTTCTTATCGGAGTCATATAGGCAGCAGTCTACTTGTTCAAATGAAAAATTTTATGCAATAGCCCATCCTCCGAAACCACAAAGATTGCAATGATAAAGACTTTAATCTAGAGGTGTATATAGTGCAGGAAATAGGACTAATTTGTTTCACAACTTTTCTTTGTACAGCTTCTATCTTATAGGACAAACCCTTTTTAATGGATTCCAAGTAGCGACAGCATATTCTAGTATCGGTCTCATCCATATTATATACATTTTAAGTTTTTTCTTGGCTCTGCCTACTATACTTTCAATATGTCTCTCAGCAGAAGCTGTACATTGATAAATTATGCCTAAATCCTTTATTTATTGCATAAGTTTAACCTCAAACATATCATTAATCACAGCATCATGAAAATAAACATAATGAAAGTTTGTTCTGTTACCTATTTTTAAAGCTGTCGTATTTTTATTGTTTATTCTCAGCCTTAGTGTACTCAAATATCTACTCAAATCATACAAATCTAATGTCACATTATTTTTGGAGAATTCGACATATTTTGGAACAAGTGGTAAGATAAATAATAATATTTTAAATAAAATTGGCCCCAAACTTTATCCCTGTGGAACTCCACTTGTTACTCGTTTCGATTTTGATATAAAATTAAGTAAATGTTGAATATGAATACACAGCAAAAAGTTTTTGTTCCTAACACTTCGAAAGTTAGCATAAAATAAAGTAAATGTAGAACACCACTTATCTAAACAATGATCGACTTTTACTGATTCAACTTTGTTGGCTTCTTTATTGTTCGTTACCGGGTTTCGAGGGCCATACTTCTTCTCTCCCCGCTGTCCACAACATTTAGTAATGTATTACATCGTTTTGTTATGTTGCAGTATCATTCGATAGATACCTATATAATAGCTTGATCAGACGTTGACGGCTTCCATTCCTAGTTGTTCTTTAACTTTTTTGCTTTTGCCAACTTCCCGTTGGAGAAACGTTTTGTCCCGTCCAATAAATATGCTGTGAAAACTCAAATTCTCATCTTTCTTTTTATTGATAGACTCTATCTGTATATTTGTTGGCCTTTTTGATAATTTTACAACTACTGTATTAAATATTGCTATTAAA
>JAQBSW010013305.1:0-14293 GCA_029291075.1 Eudiplozoon nipponicum | reverse complement strand
AGTTAGTAAGCCAACGTGCGCCAGTGATTATAGATTAATCTCTATTATCCCTTCGTTTTTGAAGATAATAGAACGATTGATACTAGATCATTTAGAACGTATGTTACCGGCTGATTTTGACTTATGTCAACATGGCTTTACGAAAGGTAGATCGACAACTACTAATATGCTTTCCATGTGAAAACATGTAAGCACATTAGACGAGAATAAGTTAGATGCATTAATTGTATTTATAGATATCTCAAAAGCTTTTGACTCTATATCTTTTGATGCTATTTTGAATGCGATTAATTTGTTGAATATTGATCCGAATATTTTTAGATTACTTAAATACTATCTATATAATCGACGAATGAGTATTCAAGTAAACGATTTGATATCAAAATCAAAACGAGTAACGAGTGGAGTTCCACAGGGATCAAGCTTGGGGCCAATTTTATTTAAAATTGTATTAGCAAATTTGGAAACTAAGATCCTTAACGGTCGAGTTTGCAAATTCGCTGATGATTTAAAAATAATCTTCCCAATTGATCCAAAGAATGTCGAATTCTCCAAAAATAATGTGACTTCAGATTTGTATGATTTGAGTAAATATTTGTTTACACTAGGGCTGAGAATAAACAATAAAAAGACGAAAGCTTTAAAAATAGGGAACAGAACAAACTTTCATTATGTTTATTTTCATGATGCTGTTATTAATGATGTGTTTGAGATTAAACTTATGCAAGAAATTAAGGATTTAGGCATAACTATTCAATGTACAGCTTCTGCTGAGAGACATATTGAAAGTATAGTAGGCAGTGCCAAGAAAAGATGGGCACTAATAAATCGAAATATCTTATCAAATGATATAAAACTTCAAATGCATATGATATGGATTAGACCGGTACTAGAATATTCTGTCGCTACTTGGAATCCATTAAAAAATGGTTCGTCTAATAAGATAGAAGCTGTACAAAGAAAAGTTGTGAAACATATTAGTCCTATTTCTTGCACTATATACGCCTCTAGATTACAGTTTGTGTCATTGCAATCTCTGTGGTTTCGGAGGATGTGTTATTGTATAAAAGTTTTCCATTTGAACCAGTGGACTGGTGCCTATATGACTCCGATAAGAAAGAGTCATGAAGTTGGAACTAGATCTTGACATTTGGCAATATCTCCTCCTTTGGTGGGGAATGTAGCGAGCAAGTTATTCTCTTTCTCGAAAATCTACAAAATTTATAACCAATTGCCGAAGGGGCTTAGAGAAATGCCTCCATCTAAGATGTCTTTTAAAACTTTATCTACTGAACTTGAAAAAGTCTGCAATCCTGCTGATATTTTTTATTTTTTTGATTATGATAATACTTTCTCATGGTTGAATAAAAGACAAGGATAATTGTTATCGGAAACAGATTTTCTTGAGATTTTTATTTCCAAGTTTTGTATTATTATAATTGAAATGTTATGCACTATATCTTCAAATTAGTTAACATTACATACAATCAATTGCTAGTCATGGTTCTCAATTTTTGCATAATGTTACACTCAAATTATACCTTAATTGTTCCTAATTTGATGATGTATATATTATTCTTTTCAGTCGAACTTTCTGATATTGATATATTGTATTGTACAATTAGTGAGATATACATATCTACATGAGATTAATTGCACAATTATTGTGATGTGATAATTTTTTAAATATATTGTAACACGCGGCTCCGTGTTACAACCCAACGAAGGTCAATTTTTACAAACGCTGTGCTCTTTAAGGTCAAATATTCTAACTCTGTCCTTAAACAATATTTCTCTTAGCTGTGATTTTAGGAACAATCTCTTTTAGTCTCAAGCAGTTTTAATCGATATTTCTTGAACTGCAATTTTATTTGTAATTAATAGTGTTTTTATAAAATAGACAGAACCGCGCGCGATCCGAGAGGATCACGCGGTGGAATGTTGTGTCATTGCGGATTTATTTCACTTAATTTAGTGTCCACATAGAAGAATGGATTAATAGTTTGACATGAACTGAAAATATTGCAAGTAGTAAGCTAAAGCTTTGTTAGTTTTTTATCATTGAAGTCTTTAAACAATTTACATCTTCATTTTTAATGATAACTTTTAACGATGATTTTTACATGTCATCATATGTTTTATTCGATGGTATAAATACAATTCTGTTCAGACATTTGTGTAACAATAACCACTTGTGTGCAAAACATTTTCTCTATAAACATAAATCAGTTTACTATGTTCATATTGTCATGTATTTTTAATCGTTTGACTATTCTCACTGTGAATGGTGTTTAAGACTTATTTTTGCATAAAAATCTATTTTTACAGCTGACTAACATATATTCAATTTGAACTAACTGTGAATTACATTACTATTTGCAACTTTATATCTAATATACGTATGACCAGATGTTTTTGCCTTCTCACATAAATCATCCGAAAAAGATCAGAGACTGATTAGACGCATGGGTAATAATAATAACCACCATTGATAAGTAGTAGGGGTACAAAGTCAGGAACGAGATAGCAACAGTGAAAAGTACCCCTACAATATATTGTACAATTTCCAATTTTATTATTTGATGGAATATGTGTGGTTTGAATCCAAATAAAGATATTCTATTCTATTCTATTCTATTCTATTCTATTCTATTCTAAATACTTGATTTTAAAATTGTGCGCTATTTTCAGTTTTTGAGTATCTCGCTCCTTGATTGGTATTGTAATTTTTGGTCTGCTGCATTTTAACATTTTTCCATAGTAAACGATTAAATCATTATCAAATACATTTATCCATCAATTGCCTTTTGTTCTGATATAAAATAAAAAGACTAGGACTATCACAGAAGGCGTAGGGATAGCAACACCTACTGATTCTAACACGTCGGCAGTTAGAACAGTCCTCTTACCTCGTCCATCAGTCGCACATGACTTTGCCGATATCATCGAGAAGCACCTAGCAGTGTTTCAGCCTTTCAGTGCCAAAAGGATAGGCCTGAAGACAGGAGTAGAACACCAGATAGAATTGGTGGCTCCGTTGCCTTGTTCACCAAAGGCTCAACCATTGGCACAACACAAGCAACAAGTTTCTTTGTCAGAATTTCACCAATTGTGCGAAGAGGGGATTTGTAGAAGGTCAAATTCCAATTTTGCTTCCCCAATAGTGGTAGTTCCCAAACCCGAACCGGGTCAATAGAGGGTTTGTGGGAATTATCGTCTATTAAACTCAGTGACGAAGGGTGATTCTTATCCTCACCCTAACCAGAGTACTTTGCTCCGAGATATAATGGGATATGAGGTTTATTCAACTTGAGATCTACAGAAAGCGTACTATCAGGTACCAATGGAAGAAAGTTCGATACCACTCATCGCAGTCAGATTTCCAAGAGGGGGATCGCATGAATTTCTTCGAATGCCTTTTGGTTTGAAAAATGCCAGTCAGACATTCCAGCGTTTGGCTTAAGAAATCCTTCAGAATTGTCCATTTGCGAGGGTATATATAGACGACATAATAATTTTTAGTCGCTCACGTGACGAACATCGTACGCATTTGGAAACGGTTTTGACCAGGCTGGAACAATATGGATTAGTGGCCAAACCTAATAAGAGTAATATAGGTTGCTCTTCAGTTAAATACCTTGGGCATATACTTTCCAAAGACGGAATTAAACATTTGGCAGATAAGGTCCATGCTATTAAGGACATAACGGAACCCCGAACCGTACGCCAGTTGCAAAGGTTGTTGGGTATGATCAGCTATTATCGTCGATTCATTCCAGGTCTAGCCGGAATTCTTGGATCGTTAACAAGACATCTCACTCGTGAAAAGAGCACGATCAAGAAGTCTTGGCCTATAAACTTGAGTCAAGAAGACCGAAAAAATTTCCAAAAGGCCAAGGATATGTTAAGTGACGTAACCACATTAGCACCTGTAGATTGGGAAAAACCTTTCGAACTAATCACAGATGCCTCAGATGTTGTATTAGGGGTAGTGCTACAGCAAAGAGATGAGGACGTAGTAAGACCAATTGGGTTTTATAGCCGTAAGCTTAATGATCGAGAAAAACGTTATGATACGTTTGAAAAAGAGCTTCTAGCAGTGTATGCCGCAGTGATACACTTCGAGCATTACTTAGATGGTCATAAGTTTTAGTTATTGACCGATCATAAGCCATTGATCAGCATACTTGGTAAAACGGCTAGGCTTAATTACTCTCGTAGAGTAAATTCCCAAATAACACGGTTAGCAGAGTTCGATGTCACTGTGTCTCATATTGCTGGCAAAGAGAATGTGGTAGCCGATGCATTTAGCCGACCGAATGAAGCTGATGTCGAGCTGATATTTCAAGGTCCATTGAAAATTTTAGATGAATCAATGCACGATTTCGTTAGTCAAATCGAGGAAGCGGAAGGATCGGATCCCTTTACATTAGTATTGTCCAACTGACCAGGATATGTGCGTAAGCTCATAAGTTGCAAGTGGTTGTTATGCGAAACATCTAGAAGTCAACCGCGACCATATGTGCCATTGGATTTACGGGCCAAGATTATCCAAGTGTTACATAACATGGGTCATCCATCCATTAAAGCCACCAGTCGATTAATCAACGAGAGATACGTATAGCGCACATGTCTAAAGACATACGGGTATGGGTAAGAGCCTGTGCCAAGTGTCAAACGTGTAAGGTGTGGAGACATACCAGAACCGAGATAAAGAACATTGGAATACCAATCGGACGGTTCAGACACGTACACATAGACATTGTCGAGATGCCTGAAGTAAATGGAAACAAATACTTGCTGAAATTGGTAGATAGATTTAATCGTCAATTTGAAGTGGCGATTTTAAAAGACATGACAGCGCAAGAAGTCTTTTTCGCGTTTCTACATAATTGGATATCGCGTTATGGTGTTCCGGAAAAGGTCACTAGTGATCGTGGTAGTCAGTTTATGTCAGAGCTTTTCGTAAGATCCCTCAACATTATGGGAACCACTGTAATACATACTAGCGCGTATAACCCACTAGCGAATGGGATGGTAGAAAGACTACATCGTAAACTAAAAGCTGCATTAAGGTGTACTAGTGGAACAAGCTGGATACACGATCTTCCTATAGTACTACTCGCCATGCGCAATAGATATAGGGCGCAATTAGGAACTTCTATAGCAGAATTGGTTTATGGAGAACCATTAAGATTGCCTGGAGATCTAAAAGAAACTCCAAATAGTCTTGATTGGGCTTCTAGTTATGTAGATTGGTTTGTAGGAGCACTCAGAGACAAGATGTGTCGTTTGGCCCCAACCAAGACCAGAAAAGCTATACCAAATGCTATGTGTCCTCTGATATAAAATCGGCTTCGCATGTGTATATAACTAATGAGAATAGGAAGAACTGCCTGACACCATTTTAAAAAGGACCATACAAGGTCAAGAAGATGACTGACAAGAATGTTATCATAGAAATAAATGGCATTGAGGAATGTGTTACGTTGGATCGCTGTATTCCCCAGTTTATCTGGATTGACATGAAGCATGAAAACTATTTGTCGATACCAAATGATTTTGAAGAACCAGCGAATGTTGTACCGGGCGAGATGACAACTCGTTCTGGAAGAATACATCGTCAGCCGAAGAACTATGATTACGTCTATTACTAGCCGTTCCTCCTTTTTGAGAAGGTGGTGTATGTAGAGAATGTTAAATCCTCCGCCTTATGTAAAATGACCTTGACTGATAAATTTAAACCACCATAACTGATTGTAACGAACTTTACATAAAAAGAATTTTTTCTTTTTATTTTCCAGAACATTTTTTGTTTAAATACTTGATTTTAAAATTGTGCGCTATTTTCAGTTTTTGAGTATCTCGCTCCTTGTCTGGTATTGTAATTTTTGGTCTGCTGCATTTTAACATTTTTTCCATAGTAAACGATTACATCATTATAAAATATACTTATCCATCAATTGCCTTTAGTTCTGATATAAAATAACATTGAAGAGGAGCCTTGGAACAGGTATATTTGATTTTATTGTTGGGTCACGTTCATACCAAAACAGATTATTGCTGAAAGGAACGGCTTTCCAACTTTTACCTTCCGATTGCCAACCGTAAGTAGAATAGAATAGAATAGAATAGAATATCTTTATTTGGATTCAAACCACACATGTTCCATCAAATAATAAAATTAGAAAATGTACAATATAAAAACATATCACATCACATAAATATGTGCAATTAGTTATACTGTACAATTTATCAGCATCAGAAAATTCAGCTGTAAAGAGTGATAGATTCTTCATCAAAATTAGGAAAATTTAAGTTATAATTAGAGTATAACATTTGTAAAAAAAAGGAACCATGACTAATAATTGATTGTGTGGATCGTTGATTAACAAGATGATATAATGTATAACATTTCAGTTTTAATAATACAAAAATTTGAAGATCGAATCTGAGAAATTATGATGCAGAAAAACAATTAATCCTGTCTTTATTTAACCATGAGAAAGTAATATCATAATCAAAAATTAAAAATATCAGCAGTATTAAACACTTTTCTAGTCCGTAGTTAAAATTTAAAAGACATTTTAGCTGGAGGCGTTTCTCTAAGCCCCTTTGGCAATGATTGTAAATTTTGTAAATTTTTGAAAAAGAGAATAGCTTGCTCGCAACAGTCCCCAACAAGTGTCAATTTACTTGTTATATCATATGTTCATGGATACCGATATTAAATTAGAGGACACAAGTAGGTTAGTGTAGGACATAGCGGACTTGAACTTAAATGACGCAAGCAATAATATAAGCATATCAGACTCTACTGTGAATTTTAGGACTTCCAGCGATCTGGCATCTATGGGGCTTACAGACACGAATAGGTTAGGGGCCTCAACAAAATTTGGCGACCGCGCCAGTCCAAGAATATTAATTCTACCACAGTATAAATCATAAAAACATTCAAGTTTGGTAGGAGATGCCCAAATGATATACAGTGCTTATAAAATCGTGAACCCTATGGAGAAATTTGTTGCAGCATGGATGGCATTGCCTGAAAATTTCCGAAATGCCTTGGAAAATTTCAGAGAGAGAACTGTAGAAGAAAAGCCGTACAATGCATTTGAGTTATTAATGGCTGAAATTCAACAGAGATATCAGCCTGGAAGATCAGCGCAAATGTGCGAACTATTAGAAAAAATAGGGCGTCAACTACCGTCCGAATTTTATGAACGCCTTTGCACAAAAGCTTCCAGGTTGAATATATCTAGAGATGTAGTCAACTCCATTTTTACAGCTGAGCTACCAATTAGGCTCAGAACAACAATGGAAGTATTTGACACAATGAACATAGATTGGCCAACAAAACTCAGAGGGTTAGACGGCATGTATAAACAGCAAGAACCACAAGTACATGCTGTAATAGCATATTCTGTAACGATGCAGCCAGTCAGGGCAGATACCGAAAACCACCTGACTATACAAGAAACTTTGCGTTTCTTATGTAGAGACGTTGCTAGCTTGCGTAGTGATATTGCACAACTTCAGAGTCAGGATAAGTATAATAGACGTCGAGGGAGTCACTCACGTCAACGCTTCCAAGGGCCACGTGGATGGTGTAAGGCACATTGCGAATACGGACGCAGTGTGAAGTGCCAAGGTGAGAATTGTATTTACCCGCGATTAGGTGGACCCAGATGGAAAGGAAGCACAAAACCGGTTGAGAGAAATCCATCACCGGGAAAAGGACAAAACCCCCGCTAGTAGGAGCCGTAAGGGGTGTTCCATTGCAAAGGCTCCCAGATATGCCTTTAAAAGGCATACTCAAAGCTAAAGATGCGACTAGAACAAATAGCACCGAGATAGAAGGCAAGAGAGTCCGATTCTCACTAAGTGGAGATCTTGAAAACATTGCCGGATTGTCCAGCAACAAGTTCATTATTAAGGATGAATTATCTGGATTAGAATTTCTCATTGATACAGGTGCTGAGGTAAGCATAGTTAGGTCAGACGTGGTGGAAGCAGATTGCCCCACATTTGATTATCAACTAACGGTAGTCCGATTGTGGGAGTTATCGTCTATTAAACTCAGTGACGAAGGGTGATTCTTATCCTCTCCCTAACCAGAGTACCTTGCTCCGAGATATAATGGGATATGAGGTTTATTCAACTTTAGATCTCCAGAAAGCGTACTATCAGGTACCAATGGAAGAAAGTTCGATACCACTCACCGCAGTCAGATTTCCAGGAGGGGATCGCATGAATTTCTTCGAATGCCTTTTGGTTTGAAAAATGCCAGTCAGACATTCCAGCGTTTGGCTGAAGAAATCCTTCAGAATTGTCCATTTGCGAGGGTATATATAGACGACATAATAATTTTTAGTCGCTCAGAAATGAACATCGTACGCATTTGGAAACGGTTTTGACCAGGCTGGAACAATATGGATTAGTGGTCAAACCTAATAAGAGTAATATCGGTTGCTCTTCAGTTAAATACCTTGGGCATATACTTTCCAAAGACGGAATTAAACCTTTGGAAGATAAGGTCCAAGCTATTAAGGACGTAACGGAACCCCGAATCGTACGCCAGTTGCGAAGGTTCTTGGGCATGATCAGTTATTATCGTCGATTCATTCCACGTCTAGCCGGAATTCTTGGATCGTTAACACGCCATCTCACTCGTGAAAAGAGCACGATCAAGAAGTCTTGGCCTATAAACTTGAGTCAAGAAGACCGAGAAAATTTCCAAAAGGCCAAGGATATGTTAAGTGACGTAACCACATTAGCACCTGTAGATTGGGAAAAACCTTTCGAACTAATCACAGATGCCTCAGATGTTACATTAGGGGCAGTGCTACAGCAAAGAGATCAGGACATAGTAAGACCGATTGGGTTTTATAGCCATAAGCTTAATGATCGAGAAAAACGTTATTATACGTTTGGTAAAGAGCTTCTAGCAGTGTATGCCGCAGTGCTACACTTCGAGCATTACTTAGATGGTCACAAGTTTAAGTTATTGACCGATCATAAGTCATTGATCAGTATACTTGGTAAAACAGCTATGCTTAATTACTCTCGAAAAGTAAATTCCAAAATAACACGGTTAGCAGAGTTCAATTTCACTGTGTCTCATATTGCTGGCAAAGAGAATATGGTAGCAGATGCACAAAGCCGACCGAATGAAGCTGATGTCGAGCTGATATTTCAAGGTCCATTGAAAAGTTTAAATGAATCAATGCACGATTTCGTTAGTCAAATCGAGGTAGCGCAAGGATCGGATCCCTTGATATTAGTATTGTCCAAAAGACCAGAATATGTTCGTAAGCTCATAAGTGCCATTGGTTGTTATGCGAAACATCTAGAGATCAACCACGACCATATGTGCCATTGGAGTTACGGGCCAAGATTATCCAACTGTTACATGACATGGGTCATCCATCCATTAAAGCCACCATTCGATTAATCAACGGCAGATACGTATGGCCGCACATGCCTAAAGACATACGGGTATGGGTAAGAGCCTGTGTCAAGTGTCAAACGTGTAAGGTGTGGAGACATACCAGAACCGAATAAAGAACATTAGAATACCAATCGGACGGTTCATACACGTACACATAGACATTGGCGAGATGTCTGAAGAAAATGGAAACAAACACTTGCTGACAATGGTAGATAGATTTAGTCGTCAATTTGAAGTGGCGATTTTAAAAGACATGACAGCGCAAGAAGTCTTGTTCGCGTTTCTACATAATTGGATATCGCGTTATGGTGTTCCGGAAAAGGTCACTAGTGATCGTGGTAGTCAATTTATGTCAGAGCTTTTCGTAAGATCCCTCAACATCATGGGAACCACTGTAATACATACTAGCGCGTATAACCCACGAGCGAATGGGATGGTAGAAAGGCTACATCGTGAACTGAAAGGTGCATAAAGGTGTACTAGTGGAACAAGCTGGATACACGATCTTCCTTTAGTACTACTCGCCATGCGCAACAGATATAGGGCACAATTAGGAACTTCCATAGCAGAATTGGTTTATGGAGAACCATTAAGGTTGCCTGGAGATCTTCTAATAGAAACTCCAAGTAGTCTTGATTGGGCTTCTAGTTATGTAGATTGGTTTGTAGGAGCACTTAGAGACAAGATTTGTGTCGTTTGGCCCCAACCAAGACTAGAAAACCTAAAACTAAATGCTATGTGTCCTCCGATTTAAAATCGGCTTCGCATGTATATATAACTAATGAGAATAGGAAGAACTGCCTAACACCATTTTACAAAGGACCCTACAAGGTCAAGAAGATGACTGACAAGAATGTCATCATAGAAATAAATGGCATTGAGGATTGTGTTACGTTGGATCGTTGTATTCCCCAGTTTATCTGGATTGACGGTATGACTGAATTAACAGATGCGTCGAATGACCGTTCCATGGGCGAATCTGATGTGTGCAATCCCATCATGCAGGCACATAATGAAATGCAGAACTCTGAAGAATCGTTGTCTAATATAGCAAAATCTTATTCTACTGAATCACAGCATGAAAACTATTTGTCGATACCAAATGATTTTGAAGAACCAGCGAATGTTGTACCGGGCGAGATGACGACGTCAGGGGCGCCAGTATGCACAACTCGTTCTGGAAGAATACATCGTCAGCCGAAGAACTATGATTACGTCTATTACTAGCCGTTTTTTTGAGAAGGTGGTGTATGTAGAGGATGTTAAATCCTCCGCCTTATGTAAAATGACCTTGACTGATAAATTTAAACCACCATAGCTGATTGTAACGAACTTTATTTAAAAAGTATTTTTTCTTTTTATTTTCTAGAACATTCTTTGTTTAAATACTTGATTTTAAAAGTGTGCGCTATTTTTGAGTTTTTGAGTATCTCGCTCCTTGTCTGGTACTGTAATTTTTGGTCTGCTGCATTTTAACATTTTTCCATAGTAAACTATTACATCATTATCAAATATATTATTCCATCAATTGCCTTGTGTTCTGATATAAAATAACATTGAAGAGGAACCTTGGAACAGGTATATTTGATTTTATTGTTGGGTCACGTTCATACCAAAACAGATTATTGCTGAAAGGAACAGCTTTCCAACTTTCACCTTCCGATTGCCAACTGTAAGTGTCGATTTACTTGTTATACCATATGCTCATGCATATCGATATTAAATTCGAGGACACAAGTAGGTTAGTGCAGGACATAGTGGACTTGAACTTAAATGATGCAAGCAATAATATAAGCATATCAGACTCTACTGTGAATTTTAGGACTTCCAGCGATCTGGCATCTATGGAGCTTACAGACACGAATAGGTTAGGGGCCTCAACATATATATATTGCAATATTTTACTTTTATTTAAATTTAATTTATTTATCTATAAATTTATCTATATATATATATATATATATATATATATATATATATATATATATATATATATATATATATATAAGAACAAAACAACGTACTCCATGGAATAACATTTATTAATAAATCTTATTTCTACCAGTATCTTCAGCCATTGTTCTGGATTCGTTAGTATATTCGTTCATCCAATCCCACTGTACATGTGTTGTAACCAATATCCTCTTCGTTATGCTGGCCTTTGCTTTGCGCAATTTAGACCACTACTTTTGTGCAATTTAGACCACTACTTTTGCGTAACGTCATTTGGTGTGTCATCGCTTTCATTGTAATTCCGTCCGTAATTGATGTATGTGTTGTAAGAATATACAACGCTCGCAAAATACGACACATACATCAATTACGGACGCAATTACAATGAAAGCGATGACACACCAAATGATGTTACGCAAAAGGAGTGGTCTAAATTGCGCAAAAGCAGTGGTCTAAATTGCGCAAAGCAAAGGCCAGCATAACGAAGAGGAGATTGGTTACAACACATGTACAGTGGGATTGGATGAACGAATATACTAGCGAATCCAGAACAATGGCTGTAGATACTGGTAGAAATAAGATTTATTAATAAATGTTATTCCATGGAGTACGTTGTTTTGTTCCTATATATATATATATATATATATATATATATATATATATATACATATATACATATATATACCCACATCTGGAAGCATCTTCAAAGAGACGGATAGTGTGGCAATGGGAAGCCCCTTGTCTCCAATGTTGTCTGAGATTGTTCTAGGGCACTTAGAGAACACATCATTAAAGAGTAACATAATTAAATGGGCTCAATATATATAGTACATGGATGATATATTTCTTGTACTTAAGAACAGGTCGCAATCACAAACATTGCTTCAAAGTTTCAACAAAGCACAAGAATTTCGGCTTCACGTCAGAGCACGAGAAACGTGACTGTCTGCCTTTCCTAGATGTACTATTATAGAAAGAAACTAATGGCAAATTAAACAGAACAATTTACCATAAACCAACATGTTCTGCACAGTAAGTGCATTACAGCATTGTTTGTGCCATTTCAATATAAATTATCAACAGTTCGTGGTTGCTTTTCAAGAATTGACAGGTTGGTTAGTCAAGATTCTAAAGAAAATGAATATAATAATGCAATTAACTATTTAATGTCTAATAGCTATCCAAGACAATAAATTGAATCTATTATTAAAAAGGGAATTAAACAGAAACAGACGTATTATGGGCCAGAAAAGAAAACAGTCTACCTAAACATCCCATTTAAGGGGGATGCAGTTTCCCGAATAGCACAAAAGAAAGTTGAAGCAGCATTAACACGCACATTTAATGCAGCTAAACTACGAGTGTTATTTAGGGTAACACACTTGCCTTTACCAGCAATCAATGAAAAACAGCCGTTAATGTCGATATCAAATATTATTTACCAATATACATGCGCAAGTTCTCGATCAACTTATGTAAGCCGGTCGACCAGACGGTTAATTACTCAAATGAGAGAACATTGCAACTTGAACGCCTGTTTTAAATCAAATGATGAATACACGTCTGCTATTGCACAACACATCATCGAAACATCGCACGTATGTTCTCCAGACGTAGCATTCAAAGTAATTACTAAATGAAAAAACAAAAGGGAGCGGGCCACATACGAAGCCTTATGGATAAACAAATTGCAGCCGGATTTATGCAAGCAGAATAAACACCTACAAGCATTGAGCTTGAACTGGATGTGACGCGCGCAATTTGATTGGTTTCCGTTTTTCACAAATTTCCGTTCACAAATTTCTATCTTGTTTTACTTTCCAATTTATATATAAAGATATGTTCAGTAGTAGATATTTGAGAAGACAAAGCAAAAGAAATGTTTCTTATATTTGATAAAATTTCTTCTTGTTTTTGCACACAGGAAGGGTACAATGAATTGTAACACACGGCTCCGCGTTACAACTCAACGAATTTAGATTTTGACAAATATGGTGCTCTTTAAGGTCAAATAATCTAACTTGGTTCTTACACAATATTTCTCCTAACTGTGAAACAATCTCTGTTAGTTTCAAGCAGTTTTAATTGAGATTTCTTGAACTGCAATTTTATTTCTAATTAATATGGTTGTTTATTAAATAGGCACACCCGCGCGCAAAACGCATGGAACATGAGGTAGCTTATAGTGTCACATCGGATTTATTTCGCTCAGTTTGATTATTCACAGTTTATGCAAGGGGTTTACTGTTCACATTTAACTATGCCTATCCGAATTTCAGAGAACAATGGATTATTATAATGACATAAGTTAAAACCATAGCAAACAGTGAACTAATTATTTGTGAATTATTGCCATTGAAGTTTTTACACGAATTTTATCCATTTATTTTCAGTAACCACTTTTAACAGTGACTATGTTCATATCATCATGTATTTTCAATTGGTTACATATATTCAATTCAATTCAGACATTTGTGAAAGAATAATTGCTTGTGTGTAAGATATTCAACTTTATAAACAGCTTTCATTTTGCTACCGTCTAGAGCACGGACAATTTTGTTTATCTGTGACTTGTGTGTAAGACATTTAACTTTGTCAACAGCGTTCGTTTTGCTGTCGTCTAGAGTAATGGACAATTTTGTTTAAATGTGACTTATATAGCATTCAAATTTGTGATCAATAAATTCTGACTTTGCCGTCTAGAGTACGGACAATTTAGTTTGACTGTGACTGGTGTTTAAGACATTCATTTGTGTTAAAATTTAATTTTATTGCCGTCTAGAGCACGGTCAATTTGGACTAATTATGAATTCATGCGCGGTGTTATTTACAATACATTTGTGATCATTCGTATTAGTCTTCTCACATCATCCATCGAGAAAAAGCCGG
>JAQBSW010013304.1:0-14297 GCA_029291075.1 Eudiplozoon nipponicum | reverse complement strand
AGGAAATTATTAATAATTAAAATTAATTATCACTACACGTCAAAATCATGTGCCAAATGAAATGTTGCGTCCATATGTGAAATTGCATAACATCTTACCTAAATATCAATGGATGAAGCGACAGACTCTGAGGGAATTGTGCCCCAATTCAAGCCCCATCCGCTGCAAAATTCTGAAATGCAACTGACAAGTTCACAATATGGACGAATTCGGTATTCTAGATGAATTTATTTTGATAACTTATAAATAGCATAGTTTATACTGGCAAATGTATATATAAACGGACTGGTGATTATATCACACTCGCAACATTGATTTAAATAAATAAATAATCCAAGTGTCTGCATAAAAAAATTTATTAGGTAACACAATTTGACAATAACTGATTGCGCGGGTGGTGGTAACAATCCTTTAAATCAAGTTTGTGAGCTTGAAGTAAACACCAATCCCATTGTATTTAACCAGTCGTCGAACAACATAACAAAACTACCGCCAGCCGCAACGCACTGACGCGTTTCGACCTTCCATGATCATCATCAGAGTACTGACGGCAAACTGACTATCGAGGATCAAACCGCATTGAATATATATGGAAATCAAATTTAGATATGCGGCTCATAGCAGTCTGCATACATTGAACTGTGACTGCAAATGTGGTGTAACAATACTTTACTTCAAGCTCGCAAACTTGATTTAAAGAATTGTTACCACCACCCGCGCAATCAATTATTGTTAAATTGTGTTGCCTATATATGTATATGTGGCGAAGGCTGCAAACACTTAATGTTCGTGACTGCATAGAAATTGTGCAGCCGACATTTCCAGTCAAGTTCAATGTATGCGAGACTGCTAGAGGTGAGAGCCGCATATCTAAGCTTGATTTCCATATATATTCAATGCGGTTTGATCCTCGATAGTCAGTTTGTTCATGGAAGGTCGAAACGTGTCAGTGCGTTGCGGCTGGCGGTAGTTTTGTTATGTTCTTCGGCGACTGGTTAAATACAATGGGATTGGTGTTTACTTCAAACTCGCAAACTTGATTAAAAGAATTTATTAGGTAATTTTGTTTCATTAGGACTATGTTCTCAAGCCCGTGGGAGATGCTTAATTTTTTTAATTCATCATGCCCAGCCATATAAAAGTCAAAAGTGAGTAACATTTCACTACCATATAACCATAAGAGGTGAAAAAAATATACATAAATAACAACAGTAATAATATTTTAGACAAATTATTAATGAGATTCACGATAGAGAGAGAGACAGAAAGAGAGAAAGCCTAGTTACTATGAATAAATTTATCAGGATAACTCTCTGAAATGCGGCAAACTAAAACTCACCACAACAGCATAATGGCTAAGTTGACATTCGGGCAAGGCAAAATCAGCAATAATTAGTTACTTACTTAAACTTTTCCAGAGATTTTCCAGAAGTTGTTGAATTCACTTTCGTTCAAACTTCCAAGATGATATCTTGATACAAAGACCTGACCTGTTATGTACATACATTTGTCAGTGTAAACTAGGTATTGGGTAGTGTGTAAAATTTATTTAAGTAATGGGACAGGTGTTTGTATCAAGTATGCAACCTGGATTAAAATTAATTCTTATCACTGCCCGCGCAACCAATGTTCGTTTAATTGCAAATTGATAGCCAAGCGGTTTTTTTAGTTTGTTCTTTTGAAATATGTATATATATATATATATATATATACAAAAATTTATATTAAGTTTCAATGATAATTAGTTGAGATAATTTCGTTATATAACACTGTAAATAACACTCATTCGGAATGATTAAAACGTTATCTGATATTGAATCGTTACTAATAAAATAAACAACCAGCAGATATTCAGAACAGATGTTACAATTTATTAATACTTTCTGCTCTGTAAATGTGTGTGCTTGTAATGTACTGCGCCTGATGTAGACCTATCCTACATCATGCACTCCCAACATTGACATCGTCTATAACTAATTAAAAGCAAACTCTTAGTCGGGGTCTTCTTCGCGTTTCCTGTGCATGCAATAAAACAATTCCTGTCATACAGCTTTGTCCTTCGTATTCTGAAGCACTAGTTTACGGATGGATGGCTAATATCTTTTTTATTTGATAGTTAGCATTTCCTGCTACCATTTGGATCTGAATACGGAATTGAAATGTAGCGGCTTCAACCAATCAGTGTACACGGGTTTTTGATTTCCGGGATAGACAATATAAAATATTTTCGGACTTCGCATGATAATCAGGTGAGGTCCGATAAACTTTGACTTCAGCATGAACTGTACCGCATCAATTCAGACATATGTTTGTTTACAGGTGTCTAATGCTTTTGAAGCATTAACCAGTGTACATCATCATCATCATCATCATCATCATCATCATCATCCTCATCATCATCATCATGCACAGCCATACAAAAACCAAAAGTGACTAATGTTTCAATGCCATATAACCATAAGAAGCGAACATTGTAATTCGTAAGGTGTTCCCTAGTAGTTTGCAGATGCAGACTATTTAGAACACGCTATAGTTGCTTAATAACTGCCGCTAATTATAGCTCGTGATTGATTTCGAAAACGCTTATCATATCTATAGATGCGGATTACGATCTAACGTGACTTGCGCCACGTATGCTTTTATACTATCATGATATATGGAGCGCATGCCAAGTAATAGCATTGGGAGTGAGGTAAGCCAATCAGATTGTTCTTGAGAAAGACATAAAGCCAAATTTAAATCGCGAGGTACGTGTTCAAATCGACCTTTACATATATAATTGAACGCCGTCGTGCTTCGCACATCAAGACACAATAATTGTAGATTCTATTAAAAATGTGTCAATGAAATTAGGACCTTGATCATTAATTACTAAATATGGTGTATGGCATTTTGCCACTCAGGGTAGTAAGAACGCGAATTTGTAATATTCGTTGCATCTTGGCTACTTCGGGGTATCACTCTGAGCCATCTTGTACGATGATTAATTATGGTCATAGAGGGCAGAAGCCACGCACTTCAGGTAAGGCAGTGACGTCAGTATGAATAAATCTAAAACGAGCGTTAGACAGCTCAAAATGACTAACTTCAGAATGTGTATTTTGGAAGAAATTGGATAATTTGCATGTGCGACAGGCTTTAAGACATTTGCTTATTTCGCGTCTGATGTTTGGTGAGCAAATAACATTCTTGAAAAAATAATCCAGTACCGTCCATACCAGAATGACTGAAATTATGGAATTCGTCAAATGACACGCGTTAAAAATCTGGTGAGAAGCAAATTTTGCTGGTCAATTCACCCTTAATGTTTTATGTGATGAAATCCGCATCGCCGGACTTGAATCCAGTAAATCGATCCGGAAATCTTCGCCGCTACGTAATGAGTTCTCTGTCTGTTACTTCCTTTGACTGGATGCCGTGCCATAACAACAGTCTGGTATTCTAACGGACTATTGAATTTATTTTATTGCGAGGTAAACGATATGCCACCGCGTTCTATTTGACTTTTACCTGACTGGAGGTAGAAATAAACACACTTAGATGAATCCTTTGCAGAATTACAGATTTTGCATAATTTTTCAGAACATTTTGGGTGGACATAAACTAGCGATGCGTCATCCATCTTAACTTCGAAAGAGATGACACAGGAGGTTTTGTTCAGATTGTATTTAAGAGTTATGCTATGTAAATAGTCCTCTTCCCATAGCTCAATATTTCTTTTCTGTTGCTTTTAATTTCATAGAATCAAATGTTATTTGGCAAATTTCACACTCAAATTCTTGTTCTAATGTGGTACCCAGAGATACCTCTGTAGATAGGTCAATGATACGTTCAGCCGAATTGCGTGCAATGCAGTTCTTTACGAAATCAAGCTTTTAGTACGCAGAAACGTTAGCTGTTCTGTTGCATCCAAACGCAGACACGAGTTGGACCTTAGCGATTTCAGCCTTGGAGATTCCTAAATAGCCGTGTTGGTGGTCACGTCATCATTTGGATAAAGGACCTATAATACTATTTTATTCAAAGGTAACAGCGCAGTTTTTCATTCATCATCGGTGTCGAAATTTTTTTAAAAATTGCCTCAGCCTTGCCTTCTAGGGTATTTATAACACTATGTCTGACGGAATACCATAAAAACTTAACTTGTTTATGTGCCAAAACACAGTTTTTCATGTTCAACACGAGACCGAAATTATCGAAACGAGCGAGCGTCTGTCTGGTGTCTTTTAAATATTGCTTTAGACGTTTTTCTTCAGTTTCACATTCATGAATCTCTGAAATGTCTGTAATGCATGGCACAGTCAAATGTCATACTGGTATATGCAAATAAACAATCTAGAGATTTTTTATGTTAAACTGATTCAAAATCGAGTGCAGTGAACCATTTGCATTGGACCACCTCGTTGATGGTAGCTTTCGCGTTGTTTAACGGTTATCGATCGAGAATTGGTTTTTCTGGCATGTGAATTGGTGATGCCAACGTACTTTAGCTAGGAAGAATGATACCGTCCTCGAGTTTCTGATGAACTAGGGCCTTGGCTGCCTGTATTTTATTTTGATCTAGGGATCTAGTTCTGGCGAAGCCTGATTGATCTTTTTTGGTATATGATGCCGCGCTGTATTCTAATTGTACCGACAGATTCTGAATTTTTTATTTTAATAAACACTGGAAAGTTGTGAACTATTCATCGTCCTCGTGGATGAACGGGTTCAAGTGAGTTACTGCTCTTGAGTACAAAAACTACACGGTTGTCACTGGTTAAAAGGTTACGCGCAATTATATTCGTAACTGGATCTGGCAAGGTACATTTTGATGTATTAAATACCAGTCCGTTCGCTAGATAGTCTAAACTTATATGAAATACGGACCATCCTCGACGACAAACGTTCACGAGAAGACACGAATTAGGTCTAAGTAGGACGTGATTTGACTAGTCATTGGCAGCCTTCAATTTTACATCTCTGCCACATGTTACTGGAAATTTTGGTGTTACTAATGATATCGCAGCACCAGTATTAAGCACGAACACTACGCACGAGTGTTGATCTGTCACAATCATCAACGACTATGTTTAATGATTGGCAGAAGTAATACGCTTCAGCCTTACTCCAGCTGTAATTTTCCAGTTTTTGCTCGGAGCTTCGTTCCTAGATAAGTTGCCTTAACATGTTTTCACGAAATTTCTAATGCCGCATCGACACGTACCATGATTTATGTACCAAGTACTAGGAGTGGAGGCTGGGGGTCAAGGATCTGACTGTGGAAGGACAGCAGGTTACCTATGTGCTCGTCTGCGTATAGTGTGGTACTGACGATGCCATGAAGGAGACTCAACCCTTCGTACATTGTGATGATTGACGAGGACGCTGCGGACAATGCGGTGGTAGGTTGGAATCCTTCATGTCACGGTTCTGAATTCGTTCTATAAAGTCTATCTATTATGCTGGATCACTAGGAATTTGAATCCTCGACTGCTGCCACAAATGCATCAAAACTTCTTATTTAACCAGCAGGGAGGCCTAACACACTGTCACATAATGAATGAAAAATTTTGACAGAAAGTTGCCATAAAATATAAATACTTAATATTAACATGAATCAGAAATACGCTAAATAATACTTGAACAGTTTATTAAAGAAACACTGAAATTCCAAATATTTTAAATATGATCAAATGTTAATTTGTCTCTTTAAAATTATAATAATTTAGATCCAACACTAGGACAACTCTGATTTAATTATGCATATATATGAAATATAATTTAAGCAGCAAACCAGAATCGGCTTAAATGAAATGGTAAAATTCCATGTGAATTTATTATTCTGTTATTGATGTTAGTTCACAGAAATAATTATCTACGAAAGAAATACAATTTGAACAACAATGGAAACGCTACATAAAATTTATCTACTGAATGTGAATTAAATTTAAACTTTAAAAATAAAAGTGATACGCTTATGCGAAAAACTGGTTGCATGCGTCTATCTAAGGCAGTTGTTAAGATAGAATGAATTGATTTATTCATTCACAAAACATCACAGCACAATTGCTTAAATCTACCCGAAAAAATGTCTTGAATTACAAGCTTCAAAACTACTGTCGAGGGCGACAGTTGTGGCGGATCATACCATGTTGTTAGATTAAATTTGTAAAATAGCTCCATCGTAATAATCTACGCACTAAAATAAAATGTCTTAGTATAGAGTAGATAAATATAAATTGAGTTAATTGTCTCACAACAGAAATTAGTTCAGTTATTTTCATTACATAACACGCTGAAAATAAAGCTCAGTCGGATAGATAATGAACCCTTACTGATAAAATAAAAACACCAAGAATTACAATTTATTAATAATTTCTGCGTCACCCATGCATGAATTACTGGTCTTTATTGTTTTTGCATGTAATTTGCTGACGCCGGAAATGCACGGAATGATGACCACGAAAAGATAGCCTACAATAACCCAGAAAACGTATGTGGGTGTGTGTATGTGTGTTTATGAGCATCCAATAAAATAAGACAAATGTTGTTCTTGAAAAATTGAAAGATTTACCAAAAATGAACATTACTCACAACAACAAAAATGACTGACAACAAATTGTACTGTCACGCTAAAAATATAATCCAATAAATATAATAGAAAAATGCTTGAAATATAACTAATGTACAGTGCCCATAGGAAGCCAATACTACATTTATATATATATATATATATATATATATATATATATATATATATATATATATATATATATATACCCCTTTTTAATAACTCTTGAGAAAGATTTTGACTTATTTTTGTTTCAAGCCTCTTTTTTTATCTGTCGATGCACTGAGAGTTGCAGGATCCTTGAAATTTGTATACAAATAATGGTGTTGACGTCACACAGAGACTGTCTTTTTCATTATTTCGCATCAGTTTTGTTGTGTTGAACACAACTCTCACTTATATTGGCAGGAGTTGAGCTTTAGTCGCTCGAATTAATTTTCTTTTGAAAATATCAACTGGAAGTTCACCTCCAGAGTGAACATTTACTGATCTGTTAGGCATTTTGCTGCCCTCCAAATTGGTATCGATTTTATTACTTTGCTTCGAATTATATTCGATAAACCAGTCGGGATAGCCATTACATCTCAATGTATCGCAAAGCAGGTTTAGCTCTAATCTAATGTTCTTAAGTGAACAAATCTTGTGTATTCATGTGCCCAAATTAATAATGAGATTCATTTTTACGCCCTTGGTATTCTATTGGAATAATGGAAATACTGCCCAGTCCAACTTGATTTCCTGTGAAACGACAATGAAACGGTACCTTCTCCATCCGTCGTTATTACTACATCTATAAATGATAGATATTCATCTTGTTCCTCTTCTAGTGTAAACTTGATTGCTTAGTCGATCTGGATTAATTGAAGTAGCAGCGCATTTGTAACTTTATTCTTTCCATTGACCATGAAAGTATCGCCAACGTAGCGTTTGTTTTGGACTCTATTGAGAAATGGTTTCAATCCAGTTGCTCCTAAGTTATGTATATACATTGTTGCTAAGCCTGGTTAAAAAGAAAACTAACAATAACTATGCCGTCAATTTATCTGTAAAAATCTCCTTGGAACAAAAGTTTTACGTCAGATGTGCATAATAGAGAAGTTCCTTTATGTCATCTACTCATTTATATATTATATATATATATATATATATATATATATATATATATATATATATATATATATATATATTCGTCTAAAGATATCTGCTTTCTTCTGAACGATAAATTATGTATCATATTTCTTTTTGGTATATTATTACAACGCTATGCTTGTTAATGTTCTGTTCTATCCCAATCTAGTTTCGGAATATATTTACTTGTAGACTACCATCTTCTTTTCTCAATATCGATATTTCAAGAAAAAAAACTTTTTGAAACGAATGTACATGGGATTAAACTTTCCGTTCATGCTGTCTTTGGTTTATTCTTTTGGTCATATTTGAACTAATTTGTTACTAGGTGCGCCAAAACCTAACACAAAATGGCATATATATTAGTTCTCTACCACAAACATTATCTAACTGTTATCAATTTAATTGGATGATGTCATGATTACCGCAAAACGTGATAACTGATATCGATCAAGCGAATATTTTATGGGTTTTCTGGAGTAACATGTGTCCAAAAATGGTTATAATTCTCAATCTTGTGCACTTTAGCATACATTAAAATCCATCGTGTTGGGGCCATGTACTGACTCGGTAACCATTGTACAGTGAGATTGGTATCGGCTACTGACACAGTAGCCATAGTGCTGGTACCATTTACAGACACGAATATATATATATATATATATATATATATATATATATATATTATAGATGGAGTTAGCTTTAAAGTTGCATTGTGTAAGACTCTACATGTAGTTAACTTCACTACTACAGGTTTACACATTCGTATAGGAGATTGTACTGTCCTATTTTCTCCATATTCCTAACCCAAATATATAGTGGGTAAAGGTCGTAATACCGGCTCCAACTGATGAGTCGCCAGTAATCACGAAACGAATGTGCAACAGATTATACTTTTCGTTCATGCTGCCTTTGGTTTATCCTTCTGGTCATATTTGAAATAATTTGTTACCTAATACAAAATCGCTTATATATTAGTTCACTGCCACAAACGGTATCTAACTGTTAGATTGAATGTTTTCGCGTCCGAAAGTCAAATTAATATCGTGATTTGCATTATTATAGTCTTTAAATATGCCAATTAGTGTTACATCTTCGTTAACTATAATGAAGTTTCACTCACATACACTAGAAATGTATGGCATTATTTCTAATAAGTCAAAATACCATGATATGCCATTGTCACTTCGTGAGATCAACTGCTATAATTCAAATAATGCAAGTATAATCAAATTTTTGGAATAAAAAAATATTTTTGGTGAATCAGTAATAGCCAACTTACCCGATGATTTCACATACTCTACCGCTCAATTTGACACATTCAACTCTTTGATACTGTAAAAAATCAAATTTCAGCGTCAGATTCTCGTATTAATTTGCTTCACACATGCGAGATTTTAGCATTCATGAATGCTGGTAATCGTCTGACTAGAATTGCCGTTCATAGTAAAAATAATAAATATTTCAAAGACTTACTTGATAAGCAGCACGTCTCCAACCGGAAAGTTGACGTGTTCATTGAGTTTGACTCGATGAGTCAAACAGAAAGAAATATCATCGCTTAATCTAAATTCCTGTACATTGCCAAAAGATACGAATCAGGCGACAGAACAAACGCCGTTCTGGACAATGTTTATGACGAATTTATATCGAGAATTCTTTAAATCAAGTTTGCGAGCTTGAAGTAAACACCAATCCTATTGTATTTAACCAGTCGTCGAACAACATAACAAAACCACCGCCAGTCGCAACGCACTGACGTGTTTCGATCTTCCATGATCATCATCAGAGTAGGACGGCAAACTGACTATCAAGGATCAAACCGCATTGAATATATATGGAAATCAAATTTAGATATGCGGCTCTCACCTCTAGCAGTCTCGCATAAATTGAACTTGACTGGAAATGTCGGCTGCACAATTTCTATGCAGTCACGAACATTAACTGTTTGCAGCTATCGCCACATATACATATATAGGCAAAACAATTTAACAATAATTGGTTGCGCGGGTGGTGGTAACAATTCTTTAAATCAAGTTTGCGAGCTTGAAGTAAACACCAATCCCATTGTATTTAACTAGTTTACTTCAAGATCACAAACTTGATTTAAAGAATTGCTACCACCACCCGCTCAATCAAAAAATTGTTGAATTATATCGAGAATTTCAGAAGATGAGTGACACGCTCCACTAAAAGCTTTACTACGTTTTGTTTTCAACGTTTTAGAGTAAGAAAAAAACGATAAACGTTCATAACGAGAAAACAAATGGAATCTATTCACGTATTATGAAACAAAAACATAATTTGCTTAATAAATAATAGGCGTTAATCTTATGAGTACTAATTAGTATACTGATTAAATTATGAATATTATTTGTTGTGTAAAGAATTATAAACCATACTATTAATGATTCAATAGGGTGCGTAACAAAAAATGCATGTAAATCAATTGAAAAAGAACAAGCTATCCGAATTCTACAGAAACCTTCAGCATAACATGACGTCTTAACCAAACAACACCAATTCGCATATGTGCAGTCAGAATATGCAGAACGGCAAAGATGCATACAGTAGCAGGAACAAATTGTTTCCGCCAAGATCAATTATGCAAATTATCAATACACCACAACATAAACTGACTGGCGAACTTAAAACAATGTTGTAACCGATACAAAATGATATGTCAAAAAATTCGCTTGCGACACGTTTGACTTCGTAAACAATGTAAATTATACATAGTCAAGTATAAGAAAATGCTATCCTTCGACTTTTTTTCACAAGCAACCCTGTTGACAAAACTACTGATTTACTCATCATCTCCTATACATACAAGTCATTTAAAAGTCTCAATAACGTTTGTTCCAAAGAAGTTCAATTTAAATTTAATGATCTATACTTTAAATCAAGTTTACGCGTTTGAAGTAAACGCCAACACGTTGTGTTTAACCAGTCATCGAACAAGATAGAAAAACTACTGTCTGTCAATAGTATTGCTTTGTTCTTCGAAGACTGGTTAAATACAATGGGATTGGTGTTTACTTCAAGCTCGAAAACTTGATTTAAAGAATTGTTACCACAACCCACGCATTCACTGATTGTTTAATTATATTAAATACATGCATGTAGTAAAAACTAATATAAGTTTACGTTCTTGACTGCATAGAAATTGTGCAGCCGGCATTTCCAGTCAAGTACAATGTATGCGAAACTACCGGAGTTGAGAATCGCATATCCAATTTAGCTTGACATGTATATTCATTGTGGTTGGAGCCTCGTTAGTTAGTTTTCCGTCGTACTCTGAACGCGTCAGTTCGTGCGACTGACGGTAGTTTTGCTGTTTTGTTCAAAAACTGGTTAAATTCAATAGGATTGGTGTTTACTTCAAGTTCGTAAACTTGATTAAAAGAATTGTTACCACAACCCGCGCATTCACTGATTATTTAATTGCTGCTCAATATTTGGCTTGAATCAACGGAATGGCAATCAGTCTTCCGCTGAGCATCTATTGATCGACGTTTAAATGTTCAATCTGGAAACAAATTCAAAATTACCGCCATGCATATATGGGGTATTCTTTAAAATTTTATTATTGCTAACGAAGATGTAGATGTAACTGACATATTTAAATATTTTAATATTCTGGACATGTGCGACAACGTAAAATATAATTTAATGCATATCCTGCACCTATTGTTATGGGAAAGGTAAGGCGGTAGTCCAAAAATAAAATATTTTTAGAGGAATCTTGTATTGCACGGTACATCCAGTATCGCGAAATTGTTCAATTGTCTAGAAAGAATTTGACACGCAATATATCTTACAGAATATAAGAGAATTGCTCTGTATAATTCCAATGTCACAAGTCAGATGTGCCCGAAATAACTTTACTAGGAACCGAGTATCCCAAAAGATTTATTGAAGCAAACGCGAACTATGAACAACAAAGTAAATCAGTGTATCCGTACCAAATCAAAGAGCGATATATGCTTGATGTATGTTCAATAGATTTGCACCAAATCATATATTTGCCGAGCGAATTAGAAATTGTGAAGTCTAATACAAAACAGAGTTTTTATCATACAATATAACGCCTGCTGAGCATAAATAGGAAGGACACACTCCTTGCAAACTAATGGTCATATATTGTTCATTATTGCAAATTAAATAACTGCTCAGTGCAATATGTGGGCCGGAATGAGCGATTACTGAAGAAGCAAATCCAGAAGCATTATAGAATAAACAAAGCTGGCAGAGATAACAACATTTTCGCAAAAAATGAACACGTTGTTTATTAAACTCATACTCCAAATCAGACGGATTTCCAGGTGTTTTTTCAAAGTAAGAATAGCAAAGGATCTATGTGCATCGGAAGCTGTCACCTGCAATATACTTAATCCGCAGCTAAATAAAGAAAAACAGTTGTACAACTATTTTCCATAAACCGGGGAATTTTTGGTATATATGTGTTTATGTGGGATGGGCCTCTACACATATGCTTTTCTCTTCCTGTTCGACTTTATATAATATATGTATTTATTCAACTCATCACATTTTCTTCTTCTTCTTTGTATCTGAAAATTCACAATATGAAGTATTAAATGTTACACACCAGTTCATTTTTGACATCTTTAGCTGTTTTGGACAGACCTGCTTTATAACAAAGTTGTTTCAATACAAAAATCTGTTTATAAATTTAAATTACTTATGCAGAAAAAATGTCTTCATTGATTATTATTATTATTGTTATTCACGCGATACCGATTAATTTCACAAAAGCGAAAACTGTGTCATTAATAACGGCAATCCTCTCTCATACTAATCGAGACTGAGTCGCGTCCAATAGACTAGCTTCTGTAGAGTGGAAACTATAAATTTAACATTTGCTATAGAAATTAGTCCGCGCTTTAAAGCTTGATTGAAAGACAATTATCGAGCAATCAAGCGATTCTGCAATCAGTGTTCACGTACACATTTTTCTATAAAGACGTGCATGGAATTATTCAACGCCATTTATTGATCGGAGCACTTTACTTCCTTCGGAAAAAATTAAACATTTATGCCTGGGTACATTTGACGAGAATTCCAGCGAAACTCCTAAACAGCCGTTCAAAGTTTGCACAAATTTTTATAATATCAGTTCACATAATCAAAATAGGATTGCATCCAAATTTTATGCTGATGTTTTGCTGACGCATCAATCAAAGCCTGTGCAGCTAGAGATTATAGGTAACTTTTGCAAAATGAAATATATAAGATTAATAATGTGATTGATCTTTTCTAGAAGTGTTGCCTAAATCAATTAACACACATAACTGAGGCCACATACACGTCAGTGCAAACTATACACCAAGTTAACTATACTAGAAGACATGTCATAATGTGTTTCTCCTTAACACGTAATAACATATAAACTGAGTCAGAGTAGCAAAAACTAGATGTTTTTGCCATAAGACAAGACTACAATATAATTCCACTTTGTCCACAACTCAAGAGTTCAAGTCATCCTTGAATAGTAGAATTCGTAATTTATCAAAACACTGTTGGAATCCACTTTAACACTAGCACGAGAAACTGACTAAGGCTGGGCCTACTTTTTGTCGCACCTTGCATGATTATGAAATATTTTGGACGCCTGAACAAAATCGGGTCAGGACCGCGATACTTAGATTACAGTGGTGCATTAGCAGCGTTGTTACAAACAAGGACTTTTTTAGAGCTGTGGAGCTGCGGATGAACATTGATTGGACGAGGAGCATGTCTCGGCTGCTGGGCTAACCTGTTACTGAAATAAAGTCGAAGGTGGGAAGCTTCGACTTCTGGGTCAACCTTTGCAGGTCGTAAACTTTGGAGCTATCTAGGCAGGCGTAGGTCCATGCCATAAAAGAGTTGTGACGAGGACGTTCGAAAAGATTTGCGTATTCGTGAATACACAGCAAGGTTTATTTAGGGTAATGCACAGACCCAGTTGTTATTAATGGACGATTTGATTATAAACATGTACCTCTATCAGTAATTTGATCTACCATAATGTGCTGTCCTTGCAGAAATAAAAGCATTAGTGATTTTATCTGCAGAAATGGTGCCAAGAGTTCACGCCGCAGGCCACCTGATAAATCTATCAATCATGGTGAGATGCTAAATAAAACCTTGAAACTGAACCAGATAAATTATGTCGATGTGGATGATGGCTAGGCGTGACATTGTTTGGAAATGTTCTAACTTAGAATGGGCGTGCCGGGTGATTTTATGCTTTTGGTATATAGCACACTCGGAGACACATCGCTTAGCGTTCTGCTTGAAATTATGACCCCAGAAACGATCTATTATAAGTTTGACAGTCGTCTTCCTACCGGGAAGAGAAATAGAGTGAATTGAGTCAGAAATCTTTCTCTGGAGTCCTGTAGGCAGAATGAACTTGTGTGGTTGCGTACACTTGAAGTAGATAATGGGTAAACCTTTAATATAATCAAGGTTGCGAACTTGATATAAACAACTGACCCATTAAGTACTTACATTTGTCAGTATAAACTAAGAATTGCATAGTGTATAATAAAGCAATTCATCCAATAGACCGGTTTCATCCTTATGAGGAACTCATCATGTACTGGCCAAAATT